>QCXZ01000138.1:34364427-34612895 GCA_025024175.1 Rhyzopertha dominica
TACCTGGAATATTTTATTGAAATAAATAAACAATTTTACGTAAGAACGTAAGCTTTTGCAGCCGGAGTTAGAAAATGCTTTTATTTAGTCTAATTTAAATTAATGGCGTTACTATGGTGATATAGCATTATCAAATTAATTACTAGAAATTATTTAAAAATCAATGTCTTCTCACTTTATTAAATACTTTTGGCAGAGCGCTTTCGGCTTATGATGAATATTAAACAAATTATTTAAAATGGTTGGTTTAAAATTTTGGATTTCATTTAACAATGTAACATGTTGGTCATTTAAGATTTTGTAAACCTCTAAAATTTCTAAAAAAATTAATTTTGGTGATTTGTTGCAAAACTAAAATTTTAATATAACTCTACATTGAGGATCAGTTCACTGTTTTAAATTGATTATTGTGTTAAAGACCTAGTAATTGCATCAGAGGTTTCAAATAGTTGGTTTACATGAATTTTGTGGGTTGATTGTTTCTATCACAAAAATTCTTGTGATATTGCAGCTTAATATTCTATTATCATTTAAAATGTCCCACATAAATTTTGAACCCAAGACCGTAAACATCCTTGCTAGAGAAAATGCATAACTTTGGATTTTTTCTATACAAACGTATATTTTATTTTCACCAAACAGATTTTGTTTATGATATTCCTTAATAACCTTTGGAGATGCATTAATATTTAAATAATAATGTTGCCACTTCATTTTGGAACATTGATACAAAAATAATAATATTTGTATAATCTTAGGTGGAATGCCCTCCAGAATATATGCCACCTCCTTTCACCAGCTTTGTCCACTGCAAGATATTACAGATGATCACGCCTGCAACATCCACAAATTACAATCCTCGTGTTATTCAACACTCAGTGGATATTATTAAACACCTATGTCAAGTACGTACATGACGTTAATTTTGCCTTTATCTTATTTATTAGTTATTTTATTAGTAGCGATTGCGATAGCGATAGTGTGAGTTTCTTTTTTATTTTGGTGAAAAATTGAAACAGGAAGTCTTTGTGTATATTTACTCTTCTGTGAGAGCTAGCTACGGCACTGAAATTAAGACTATCTTCTTCTCACAGGTAACTTTTTGCAAATACATACTGTTGTAAATGGCAAAGATTTTCTGTGATATATAATAGTTATTAATAATTTTTACAATTTTTTTTTGAATTTTTATGTATTTGTTTTTAAACAGGAGGAGATAAAAAGCGTAAAATTACGTACATTAGACTCGAGCTCTTCGTCTTCCAACATTGAAGATATTGCAGAAATATGTGATTCGACTGATCATGTAAAACATGTCCAAAGTTACAAGCACTGACTGCACCATTAATTCAGTAAGTATATAGTTTTTTTTATTAAATTGTCTCTTCATGGGTGTTTGCCGTGTTCTAAATTATATTACTGGCAAAACGTTTCACAATTGCTACCGGACGGCTACGTCAGGCCTTTAAAATTTTTAGAGAAACACATATTGGGTTTTTTTTGTTTGTTTGAGTGCAACGTCAATCAAATTTTTTATGTTTTACAGTTTTTATGAATTAATTAGATGTGGATGGTGTGGCTATATTGGATTGTTAGTTTTCAAAGATTTGCTTTTCACCATAAAAAGGTTTTACTGATGGGATACCAAAAAAATTATAAAAACCAATTTTATGTTTCTAAAAGTTCACAAGCACACTCACTGCAAAAGATGAAACGTTTGCCAATTATATAATTAATTAATTGAAACAGCATGACAACCGGAAGAAAAATTTAAACAACAATTTCATTTTATTATTTAGAATCTTTTTTGATTTAAATTTGCAGAAGGACAGAATTAATTAAGGAACATAAGTGTGTGTACATTTTTTCTTTTTAAAGTAGTTTTATTAACTTACTATAGTTATTATTGAACTGTTTTGTAATTTTGTACTAGGTAAATCTAATGCTACAAGAGCAAGGACTTCCTTTAATAGTTTGCTGATTTTTAATACCTTATCATTTTATCAAAATAACCATATTTGCTTTAATATAATTTTAAAACTATCTCTGTCCAACAGGATGAAGGTAACATCTGTTCTGGTTCACAAACAAACAGCAGCTCTTCATCTTTATGCCAAGAAGATCTTGCAGACTTGCGTAACGCAGTGGACACTATGGATTCCAATAAGGTTCTAGATGCAACTACAGTAAAAAAAACTCGCCAAAAGAAACAGAGAAACTTCTGTTACTATTGTGAAGACTTTGTCACGAACTTTCCAAGGCACATACAGCGGAATCACAAGTCTGAAATTGAAGTTATTAAAATTTGCTCAATGGGTACATCGAGTGCAGAGAGAAAAAAATTACTAACCAAGCTCCGTAAACAGGGAAATTACTTAATGAGTAACCAAGACAAGATAAAACCCGTGAAAAAACCAAATTTATCCCACTCTAAACTTCTTCCATGCTCTTACTGTCTTGGCTACTATTCTGCCAGACAACTTTGGCGGCACCAGAAGAATTGTCCAGATAATACTACACATAAATCTTCGAAAGCACAAGCTGATGGTCAAAATTTACTTGTTAGACATTTACGAATAGATAAACAATTAAGAGAACAAGTGTTTCCTCGGATGAGGGCTGATGAGATATCGTTAGTGGCAAAAAAAGACACATTAATTTGCGCCTTTGGTAGCAGATACCTCAAAACGCATCGGGAGAAACATTTTATAAATGTCACTTCGAGAAAAATGCGAGAACTAGCTCGCATACTGATAGAGGTTAAAAAAATGCAACCGTCAATTACCAGCTTATTTAATGCTTTGCAGCCACAATATTATGACCTATTTGTAGAAGCTACAAAAGTAGTGGCAGCCTATGATGATAAAATAGAGTTATTTAAATCACCTACATATGCCATGAACATAGCAACCTCATTGAAACAGTGTTGCGATATAGCAATTATAAATGCATTAAAACGAAAAGAAACTTTTGAGATTGATGAAAATGTCTATATTGAAAAAAACTTGAAAACAATGATACATTTGTTGGAATCAAACTGGAAGTTTGATATATCCAGTCATGCAGCAGCAAATTTAAATAGTCAGAAATGGAATAAGGTTACTTTGGTGCCTCTGGCCAGTGATTTGAAGATATTGAAAGAATTCTTGACCGAAAAAGCAAAAGAAGCTGCACTAGTATTGCAAAGGAATCTCGAGAATAGAAAAGCTTATATAGAATTATTGGAAACGATATTTTGTAGGGTGCTATTATTAAATCGTAGAAGACCTGGTGAACTTGAAAGGCTACCTCTTTACCTGTACGAAAAAAGCGAAGTGAACAAAATTCAGAATTACGAAGAATTTAGCGATGTGGTGTCCACAACCGAAAAAGTATTAATGAGAAGATTTAAGCGTATCGTTATAACTGGCAAGAGGAGGCGTGGTGTACCTGTTTTGTTTTGTTCAGTTGTACAAGAACATATTAAAATATTATTGCAAGCTCGTTCAAACTTTTTGCCTAAAAGCAATATTTATTTATTTGGGCGTCCAGGTTTAAACACACCTATAAGTGGTTACAAAGTGATGGAAAAATATGCTAATGCATGTGGGGCTAAAAACCCTAAAGCGTTAACTTCTACCAGACTACGCAAACATTTAGCAACCCTTACGCAATTATTAAATATGACAGAAGGCGATATAGAACAATTGGCTACATTTATGGGACACACCGTCGGCACCCACAGAAAGTCCTATAGGTTGCCCGATGACGTCTATCAGACAGCCAAAATAACAAAACTACTTTTGCTAATGGAAGATGGAAGTAGCGCTCAATATAAAGGGCAAAATATCGACGAAATTGATATAAACTTAGATGAAGACCTGCTTGCAGAGCCTGACCCACAACAAGCGAGTATAAATCAACTGAATGTGGAGCCCCTTAGTGAATTTATTAATTATGATACTCAACCCGGCGAAGACAAAAATGCACCAGAAGTTGACATTCCAGCAAAAAAGAAAAAGAGGGAACTAGTTCCATGGACAGAAGAACAAAAAGGTGTAGTTAAAAACTTTTTTAAAGGGCATATTGCACACAAAAAGCCACCAAAGAGGAATGAATGCGAAACCCTTATCAAACAGCACGGCAAACTCCTAGAGAATAAAGACTGGCTAAAAATTAAAGTTTTTATTCAAAACCTGTACACAAATAAATATGCAAAAAAGTAACAAGAGGCTTTAGATAAACATGAAATGTGTTCATTTGGTTTTTTTAATTTAATTAGAAATTTTATTTTTTTATTTTAAATCATAAGTATTTTCTATATATTTTTTGTTTTGTTATTTTAAATGTGAAATATTTTTATTTGTGGTTTTGTTGAGTCCTTATGTATTCTAATCTTGTACAAGAATATGTTATTAATTTTGTTGTGTGTTTTATTTATGTTTTCACTACTGCAATTAATCGTGTATTCACGGTAAGTATGCTTTGACAGATAGTCAATCCATTTCCAAAATTTGGAGAATTTAATAAACAATTTCGGAAATACATCACCATTAATTTGAATAAATATGAACAAATACAATTTATCTTTTAACAAAACATTTTTAACTTTTTAGAGCTAACATACTAAATTAAAAAAGATCAATGTTAATAATAAAATAAAGACACCATAAATTCTAAATAAGAAGTCCAATAGAGTGTGTTTTTATAACTTATTGGAAATCTTGGTAATATAGAATGAACATTATTATATCTTTTAATTTTCTCGGTGATGTAAGATAGCCTTCTAGGAACCCATCTCGTCTACTACTAAAATACCACTGTATTGTAAAAGTGTAGTGTTTCAGGAGAAATCGGTAATATTTTGAGAATGATAGAATTTTTAATCAGTATGCTATGCAAACTATTAGTATTATTATTATTAAGTTTCAAAACGAAGCTGTGTAGTATAACTATGTCTTTATATTAAGTTCTTTGTGTAAACCTACGCTATCATCCCACAAAATGTCACCGTTTTCTCCTAAAACACCTTGTATAATAATGTAAATACCATCTATATCAGCTAAATTGGTCATTTTATATTATTCCTGTTGACTTCTTTCACTGTTTGTTTGAAAACCAATTCAGGTTAAAAAACTTGCGGGCTTTTGGTCTCAGGCGTGATCTTAATCAATTTTATTTACAAAAATATCTTTCATATTAAAGTTGTTTGGTTGCATAAAATCTAGAAAGCAGCGCACATGTGTTTGATTGAATTGTTACCTTGATGGTCATTCAAAGGTCAATTAAGCTTTTTAAATGGATATCGATATCGGTGAGTGTGATATTATTCACCCCATATAACTTTTTTGATATTAGAGTTAGAGAAAAGAAGTTATTCCAAGTTAAGTGCTCCACAAATTGAAATTATCTAAACACATACAGGCTGTCCCATTTATTTGGTGCAACACAATATTTCATTTTTTAAATGGAACAACCTCTATGTAATTTCATTTTCGGTTTTTAAATTGAATTGTACTTAAATACTTATATATGTTTATTATAATTTGCTTTGGCATTTTGTAAAGATAGTGGCGTTTGTAGTGTTGAAAATAAATAATAATGATATCTCCAAAACTGAAAAGGATGCACGGATGCGGTTTTGCAGTTTTGTACAGCAGATGTAATATTTACAGTGTAACGGTTAGGTTTCTCTCCTTAATTATGAGGACATGGTGTTTTCAATTTAAGTACATTGGAATATCTAACTAGATTTTTTTTTGTCTTTAAATGTGCATTCTAATTTTCTTTCAATCAATATAATGTGTCTATGTGCATGTGTTACTAATAGTTTTTGATAAAATTGTAAAAAATGAAAATTTTGTTATTTTTGAGCTAACTATATATTTGAAAAAACAAAAAAACAGTTTTTTCCACATTTTTCAGAACCAATAGTAATACATAAAGACAACATCATAGTAACTGAAAGAGGTTCAAATTGTGCATTTAATTTAAGGTTGCGTTAAAAAAATCCAGCCCTGTATCTTTATAATATTAGATTAATGTGCACTGTGCTATACTGAAAAATGTAGGTTTTTATATAGTAAAAAAAGAAATTGACCTTTAAGGTTACAAGTAGATCTTAGACAACCATTCAAATTTTATTTTAGATTAAAAGTAAATAAATAGAAAACTGGTTGGTACGTACAACCTGTAAACTAAAAGCTGATGCACCCTGTATGTAATGTACAGCATGTACCAGTAATAGTATCAAGCACAGTATTTTTAGATTTGGTTATCCAGTTCAATCGGTAGCTTTGATATAAGTAGTTATTAATACTCGTTGAACATTTGTTTCAACATCGTATAATCTTGAAAAAAAATGTGCAGTTGTAAATTGTTATTTTCTTTCACAAGTTTGCATACACTAGTATCCCTCGACTCGTTGTTTTGAGAGTTCTTCACTCTAGGCATCTAAATAGCCACATTTTTTAATTTCTGTTCCTCTCTTGAGAATTTTATAGAAAGTAATGGTACAAAGTTCTGGAATTCTGCTTACAAATCTTTACCTAACCTAATATCAAATGTTACTTTAATTAGTATACTAGCGTACATGAACATTTCATTCTGCACAAAAATTATTCAAAATCGTGGTTAACTCTTCTGTTTCTACAATGTATTAACTAAATATTAAGATTTACAATAATTATTTAGGCAACAAAGCCTTGTTTGCTATGCTCACTTGGCCAAAAACTGTGACTTTTGAAACAAAGTACAATTACGTACGAGTTGCGTACAAAGCTTTATGTTCGACTGCTGAATTATTTCATTCATTAATAAAAGTGTTTCACATGCATATGTACAACCGCAAATGCTCATATTAACATGTGCCGATTTATACAGTATTATAAGTGTTGCCTATAAAATTTTACGAATATATCGTACAAGAACTAAGAATCTAATATTTATGTTTCAATTTGCATTTTTTAAATTATCATGCAAACAAGAAAAGTTCAGGGAACTGTCTGATGTGTGCATATTAGTCGTCCTCAAAGCAAAAATTATTCTACAAATAGGGATGAATTTTGTCATATGGCTGGAATCAGCGGACGCCAGGGTAACAAAACTTAAAAAAAGTATGTTAAAGTTTCTTTATTTATTGTGTTACAACATATTGTCACATTGTTGACGCAGCATTAAAAAGTGGCAAAATAATGGTGAATTTATAAAATATGTGTTACATAATTATTAGGTTAGCTATTATTTACGGGAATATTTTGGTAATAATAACTAATTTATATTTATTGTACAAATTTTTATTCTAGTTGGATGGATTTCAATTCACATAATTTTATTTAGCTGCAATTTCGCGAGTTCTTCTATTTCCTTCCAGCAGGCGTTCCTAGAAGGGAAAGTATTCCTGATGTTAGTATCTGTATTTTTCGTTCATCATTGTCTTACCTATTTTGTGGAAGTCCAGTAAAATCTGGCATTAACGGTTCTCAGCTTCTCGATCAGCGCGATATGACAATCCAATAGACGTCAGCATTTGAATTGCTTCGCTATTAATATTGCAGTATACAAGAACATTTTGTATTTTTAATATTGGTTGGAATTCCCTACATGTAGGATTTTGTTTTAGCAGTTCTAGTTTATTGGGGATTGGTTGTTATAAATTCCTCAACTCGACTGGGTCGGATTTTATCTCGCTGTCCTCTCTCCACTATACAGAGCCGCCCTCCATCTAAAAGCTCTTTATCTCTTTTACTATATTATACCATACCTGTTGATTGTCATCGAGAGCGTTCTGCACTGCATTGAGACTTCCACATATTGCGTCATCTAGAACGTTGGGAACGACCCTCTGGTATTTTAAGGACGAGCCTAAGGACACATACCTACCTACTTAAAGTAACCCAAGGGAATTTTGGCGAGCCTAACTTTAAAGTCGGTTTTGTTCCAATTACCAGTGCAATAAAGTTTGCATGTTACCAAACGCAAATAATTTAGGGGCCGAGAAAACCGCCCGAGCCAGGTAAATGCCGACCAAGGGTTAACGACTATAAATTATTTGCATTTGGTAACAATATAATCTGTATTGCACTGGTAATTTGAGAAGAACCGACTTTAAAGTTAGGTAGGTACGCTAAAATTCACTTGGGTTAGTATACCTTCAAGAACTTACCGTCTACACATCGTCTAGAGGCCTTCAGGCTGAGTACCTACTTTCATATTACATAACTTACCTTTACTTGTATTTTCTTATTATTACGCTATACTGCGATTTCGGTATATTTTGTTTTAAATTCATGTATTCAGTCGATTTCATTAGACCTAATAAGTAGTGATACTCAGACACCCAACTCGGCGCTTTTACTAACAATTTAGATTTACGGATTTAGTTTGGATTATACCGGCATATTGTAGCCATAGGAGACAAGTACGTACTTCGTCGGGGGTAGTTATTAGCTACACTCTCTGTAAACCGTAGGTAATTAAATTACCGTACGTATTCCCAATTTTTGTGTTTTCTTTTCTTATTTTAATATATTAAAGCACAATCTCGCTTTACGCAGAACTTGTTACGACGGTTATTTTGCACCCGCGACCAGTCTCCACTGAGTTATCAGTGTCTGAGATAAATCATCACTCAGACACTATAACTTTTTTGTAATGGTGATCCCATTAAGGTGCTGTACTCGTGATTTAGTTTAAATTTTGTATTAAATTTATTAGGAAAAAGTATACGCCTCACCTAGTCTACTTGATATGGTTACATATGTTTATTGTATATCGAGAATTTTATCGAAGAAAAGCACAATAACAACATAAACGCGCTGTTGTTTATATGTCTAATTAGCAAATGTATACAGTTGTATTAAATATGGTTTATAATTAAATTCGAAACTGTACTTTTGCATCTTGCTATATATATTAAATTATGTATTACCATGCGCCATTACTAAACATGCCTTTTAATGCCTGGGAAATTTCCAAGCCAATGAAATCGTTGTGAGTAATCTAGCTGCTCTCGTGTTATTCTTGATTGGTCAGAATGGGTCGACTACATTTGTCAACACTGCTGGAAGCTCTATTGTCGGTATATTTTACATTTGGAGGCGCTACTGTCGGGTTATAAGCGGTGTCCGTAATGACTGTCAAACGTAAAAAGAGGCGTATATCTCATTTTTAAAGGAATTAAGATGGCGACAAAACTTTTGAATTCAGCGTGGTCGACAACCTCTATATACTTCAACTTCCACCTCTCTAGCTCTACTCCTTCTGGTGGAGGAGCAAACGATGCAAAATAAAAGGAGGAGCAATTGATGCCGGGATGTAAATATATATGTATATATATATATGGATTTCAAAATGTCATTGAACCATTCTTTACTTACCCTAAGCTAAAATACTCATATACAGGGTGAGTCAGTTTTTTGTAGACAAACTTTAACAGAAGATAGAACACATGTTTTTAAAAAGAAAAGTTCTTATAAACATATGTCGTAGAAGGCTTCGTTTCTGAGATACAGGGTGTTGAAAATAATTTCTTTTTCTCGAATTTTCATTATAACTTATAAACGAATGCTAAGATTTTTTTCATGTTTGGGGGATAATGCTTATTAATTAAGGCGCATAAAACAAGCGATAATAATGTTCAAAAATTTGCACAGTGGCGGAGTGGAGGGGGTGCTCAACCTCTTTCTTAAACAGAACTTCTACGCCAATGACTATTTGTAAGAAAAACTGTTATTTTCATTATCTACATACATTTTAACAAATGTAATGTCCCTTCTTCTGTTTCGAAAATCCTATGCATTTCCGAGTTATTTTGATGTGTTAGAGTTTGATGTATTAAACTAAGTAATTTATTTATTATCAATTATCGGCTAAATATTTAATTCTTCGATGAAAACTACCCAAATATGGTGTGTTAAGGATTCTAAAAAGCCGAAATCTCTTATTCTTTATCTCTTTCCAATGTAGTCAAAATAAATATTTGTTATATCAAGCCATACTCAAATTGCAACAAAGTATGATACTCCTTGGAAAACAATAAATATTAAATGTCATATTTTGAAACGACAGTTTGACTTGTTTATCTACAAACACTATCGCTTCATCTTGAATATTTTCACTGTTATTAATTTTTTTTTAAGTTTAAAAGTTATTTTATTTGATTTGCCAGCTTCTGATTAGTGTAAGATGCCGTTTACATTTACAAATAGCGAACAAGCCGACATTCATTTTATTTATGGGTTTGCAAATGGGAATTCAAGGTATGCAGCTAGGGAGTATCGAAGAAGATTTCCAAATAGACGGCAACCTCACCATTCCGTTTTTGTTAGTATGCACCGTCGATTTGCTGACCAGAGTTTAGAAAAGACCGACAGAACAACCGTGGACGAGATAGAATTGGAGAGGCTATATTACGTGAATTTAATAGAAATCCAACGACAAGTACTCGACGTACTGTTGTTGCTCTTGGTATTTCCAAAAGTAAAATTTGCTAGGTTTTAAAACGGGATCACAGACGCCCATATCATTTTCAACCTGTCCAAGGTTTATGTCCAGGTGACGCCGAACGAAGATTAAATTATTGTAGGTGGGTGCTTAACTCCATTCAAAATAATAGAGATTTCTTATTCAACATACTGTGGACTGATGAATTATGTTTTACTCGTCGTGGTATAGTAAATTTTCACAATCTGCATGTATGGGCACATGAAAACCCACATGCCATTCCACCAAGAAGTTTTCAACATGAATTTAGTACAAATGTCTGGATTGGAATTTACGACAACCACGTGTTTGGACCTTATTTCTTGCCGCAACGTGTAAATTCAGAAAATTTCCTACAATTCTTTGAAGAAGAGCATGCTAATATGTGGGAAGATATTCCCTTGAATTTAAGAGGACAGTCTTGGATTCAGCTTGATGGGTGCCCGGGCCATTATGGCAGAAATGTAAGAAATTGGCTAAACAATAACTATCCGGGGAGGTGGATAGGTTGTGGAGGTCCAGTGGCGTGGCCTCCCAGATCCCCCGATTTAACGCCACTTGACTTTTTTGTGTGGGGATTTATTAAGGAAAAAGTGTATACCACTCCGGTTAATACACTTGATGAACTTCACAATCGCATCAGAGATGCTTGCAATGAAATAAGGGTGCATCATTTAGTTAACTCAAGACGTTCTATTGTACGTCGCTGTGAAATCTGTATTGAAAAGAACGGTTTACATTTTGAACAAAGTGTCTAATTTTAGTATACTAGTATTATTGTTATTAATTGTTGTAATTGTTATTTATAAATCATTATTGCACAATTGTAAATTAAATATGTATTGTTATAAATTCAAAAATTTTCTTCATAAAGATTAACATCAATATTCATTCAATTTTTTTTTAATTTTATTGCGATAGCTTAGTATTTACACGGAACAAAATAAATAAGGAATGTTAAAATTAGTGTACACGTTTAGACTTATAAAACTCTTGTATTTGAATAACGCTTGATATAACAAACATTTATTTTGATTCCATTGGAAAGAGATAAAGAATAAGAGATTTCGGCTTTTTGAACCCTTAACATACCATATTTGGGTAGGTTTCGTCGAAAAAATTAAATATTTAGCCGATAATTGATAATAAATAAATTACTTAGTTTAATACATCAAACTCTAACACATCAAAATAACTCGGAAATGCATAGGATTTTCGAAACAGAAGAAGGGACATTACATTTGTTAAAATGTATGTAGATAATGAAAATAACAGTTTTTCTTACAAATAGTCATTGGCGTAGAAGTTCTGTTTAAGAAAGGGGTTGAGCACCCCCTCCACTCCGCCACTGTGCAAATTTTTGAACATTATTATCGCTTGTTTTATGCGCCTTAATTAATAAGCATTATCCCCCAAACATGAAAAAAATCTTAGCATTCGTTTATAAGTTATAATGAAAATTCGAGAAAAACAAATTATTTTCAACACCCTGTATCTCAGAAACGAAGCCTTCTACGACATATGTTTATAGGAACTTCTCTTTTTAAAAACATGTGTTCTATCTTCTGTTAAAGTTTGTCTACAAAAAACTGACTCACCCTGTATATTAATATACTTATATAAAGCCTTATTTCCACAAAATGGATAAAACGAAAACAAAACCGAACACGATTTGTTTCATATAAAGAAAATGGTCCATCGTTGGCAGGTATGTGAACTATATGTGGGTGGAGAACCAATTTGTCGTGAAAATGTTTTGTTCATTTTGGGGGAAAATCCGTGATTATAAAATAGTAAGTAACGCCTTGTGGTATATTTTAACGTGAAACCGTACTATTAAAATTTTATGATACATTTTCAAAGACAATAAACATTTTCCGGTGTCATCTCTCGGCCAAATTGTTACCAGAAAAATAAGAGAAAAATTGACATCAACTCTTACTGAAACAAAACTTTCTCGAGTGGCCTTTTTACATGATTTCCTTTTATCTAATATTTTTGTATAACCAGTTCGCCCAGATTCGTGCAAGATTGATTCACTGTACTAGATATATCTGCGTGCAGTCCTTAGCGCTGAATATTTGTTGATGCTTGGAACTGGCTATAATTGCATAATGCATACATCTTTGTCCATCATAGTAACAAATGAGATACTATTGTCTGTATATCTATGTTTTTCAGTTAATTTAGTTACTCTGTATGTAGATAATAAAAAACCGCGTATCTAACTGCACAAATCGGTTTTAATTGCAAAAAATACCGAAGGTCTTCTTCCTAAGCTAGCTACCTTTGCTACATTAGTTTCTTTTAACTGATATGAATCATAATATTTTACAAAAAAAAACAAGATAACAGTCAAACACAATTTAGTTTAGCTAATGACAATTTTAGTAAACATCAAAAGAATACTTAGTAATTGTTATATCTGTTACTTAACATGCATAGAAAAATACATTTTTTAAATTTTTTTTACAAAACTCTTAGTACCTAACTGTGACAAATAGCATCATGGTAAATACGTCCTCTTGAAAAATACTTTGTAATTCAAACTCTGTAAACAATTGAATGTAACAGGACGCGACTACTGCGACGTCATGTCTATTTCTGACTTGACTTGACCGGGTCACTATAAATACTTTTGGAAAGAAAATGTCCATCACAATTAATATCATTTCTCAAGAACTGCATGCGACCTGAAATTAAAGGTCCACGTATTCCTGGGGGTATGAAGGTGCGCGAATTAATAAAATGTCATTGCACTTTTGTTTTTGTTTTTCGTTCTTTGTTTTCGATCTGTTTGTTTGTGCACAACATTGTAGATGTTGTACTTATTGTATTACGCTTCTGTCTTTAAAACCTTCCTAGACACTAGTAATATATAATATATACGATCCATTCCCCTCACAACAATTACGCCACCAGAATAAATTGCCTTCAACAGTTGAGAAAATTAAGAGAAATTCGCTTTGATTTGCGTTCAAGATTCTATAAAAATGCTTCATTTGTCGTAATATTTATCATTAAACAATTAAATATAATCTCCTATTCCGACAGCTTAAGTTACGTGTAGATAAGCACCGTTATTATAAAGTGATTATTTAAAATTTGTATGCTGTTAAATGTAACATATCTCGTGCAGATTATCCCTAAACTACTCGGGCTCTGGCAGCCCGTTGCGGTTGAAAAGGTGCAATTCTCAACACTGCTTGGTAAATAAACGAAAAGGGGTTTTATTGTCTGTTTACCATTCTGTAGGTACCTGCACATGGTAGGGTGTACTAGCCCACTTTAACCCGATCTTATCTTGAGTGGGCGTTTACTTCCCAAATATTGCGTTCACAGAACTATCAGCGCTTCCTGGTGGAATTTAGGTTTCAGTAAAAGGTGTACCACCACCTTAACAGTCCGTACGATCGTCATCCCTGCCCATCCCGAAGCCGTCTAGAGAGCCACAATTCGCCCTAAAATTCGTAAAGCATTTATAGGAAAACCAGATAAGTTGCATGACAAATGTGTTGTACAGTTTTTTTTATTGACTAGTCGCGAAAACAGCATATTTATAGACGCTTGCATTTAATTAAATCAGATATAATTCATCTGGATTTATCGAAACGCGCAACTATTGGTAATTGTTTGATTTATTAAGTAATTGTAGAAAACGTTTATTTGTAAACTGAACGTATACACGTACGGTGAAGAAATTGAACATTTTGTTTGTTTTTTTTTGTTTTGTCAGAAAAGTATTGACTCAATAACTGAATAGCTATTTATCCGAGCGATCAAATCGACGGAGATTTTTTTGATGCGTTTAATTATTTTGTTGATTATTTAGATGAACTTTTAGTCATCGATTTGCGCTACGGATTAGTAATTTTTTGTGAATATCGCCCTAATATTTAGTTGCATACTTACCTGTAATTATACTTTCATCCACGGGAGATATTAAATTTATTTATATATTACTAGTGCTTTTATCAGTCATTACAAATCGTTTTTATACCTACCTGGAATTTCTTGGTTTATTCCGCTACGCAAGGGGGTAGTTAAACCAAGTGGCGCTCAGGCAAGTCTTTGTTTTTAACCCAGCCCATCTCCATTGGGTTAGCTGGCATCTACCCCGTGTATCATACTCCGGTAGGGGATTTATTGGCTTATTTTGGTTTTAATACAAGTATTTAATTGTTATAATTTTTTTGCGTCACAGTTTTAATCAATTTGGTGGAGTCGATGCCTCGGCGATGCGATGCCGTAATTAAAGCCAATGGCTATGCGACAAAGTACTAGATTATTGTTGTTCTTATTTGCTATAACGTTCAATAAAAATTAATTTATTATTCGTGGTTCCATAGTTTTGCACCCACCAAAATATGACGATGTTCGGTCTTTCATACATAAAAATTTTTTTGTGAACAAAAACAAAACTTTTATATAGGCTCGACAAAGAAATAAATCAGCTTCAAAATAAAAAAAAATCGTCTTAATTGAGAAAAAATTATCAAAGTTATAAAACATTTTCTGAAATATATGTGAGTGGTTCCAAACATTTGCACCCTACTGTAGTTGAATTAATTTCAAAAAGTTATTTTTTGGTCTATTTGCGTCAACCTGTAGGAATTCATATTTTCTCGATTTTCTCGAAAACGGTTCGTTCTAGCGAAATGCAATAAGCGATCCTTTTTTGTACCTTATTTGTTGCTCTTTCTGAAAATAGTAACGAGCTTTTTGACATTTCTCACACAACTTTTTTTCAAAGAGAAAATCCCTCTGCCCCTCCCCCTACGCCGCCTCTGTTAAAGATATGAAAAAATCTTTTATGCCGGATTATTAGCCGTGAACCATTATAACATTCTGCCAAAATTCGTAAAGTTTCAAAAAACCGTTCTCTAAAAAATTAAAAAATTCCAAAATTTTTGTTTAACTTCAACACTCTGTATATCAAAAATGAAGCATTTTCGGACACATGTTTATATAGACTTTTCGTCATAAATTCACGTCAGGAACACGCAATAGAAATTATGACATCGAATTTAGAGACACCCTGTATTTTTTGCGCATTTTTTTCTCTCTACACATTTTTTGCTACGACAAACGGTGCTCGTGATATTATCAAAAATCCATAAATTTTTTAAATCCGTTTTTTAAATAACTCGAACATTATTAACTTAACAAAAAAATTTCAAGAGTGCTTTTCGATTAGAAAATTAAACTTCATTTTAATTTTGTTTTTCTTAATTTTGTAGAAATATTTCGAAAATGTCAAAATTATGGATTGTTTTTAATGTTGTGAGAATATTTATATCCTACCTGATAGTATTTTCACTTTTTGAATATATTAAGTATTTTCGGAGACATTCATGAAAAACCGTTTTTTTTTAGTGATGCGTTTTTACTAATATCTTCTAAACAGTTTGCTGCACCGAAAATTTGTAGGGACGAATAATACTCACACTAATACTATTAATCACATACTAAAAGGAAAAACAAACAAAAATTCGCAAAAAGGGTAGTTACCCCCACATTTCACCTCCTTCCCTATAATTTACTTACCCCAATAACAATAGGTCGCTTTGGGTAGTTGAGTTTCATATGTATGCCAAATTTCAAGTTCATATATTATTATGTCTTTTGAAGTTATCGCTTCCACTCACAGACCGACAACCACACAGACAAGAAATGTTTTGCTCAAATTTTGTTTTTGGACATTCCCGAGCACTTTAAGCGATTGAGCAAATAGAAATTTTTGAATTTTTTTTTCGCGCTACAATGCTTCCATCCGTGGGATGTGGAAATAAATAATAGAATTATGCTTAGTAAAGCCATTTTTATCAGACTGAGGTGTAAGAAAGTGTGTACGTACGAGTATATTTCTAACAAGAATGAAAACAACACGCAGCTATAACTTGTTTTATTTATTTCAAACATTATTTTGAAATAAAAATTGTATAAGTCTGCTTTATAGATTTTACATCAATTTAGGCTGGTATGACTGGACTAGTTTCATCGGCTATATCACCGTTGTCTAAAATACGATGAGATACAAA
Organism: Rhyzopertha dominica; assembly: GCA_025024175.1. NCBI lineage: Eukaryota > Metazoa > Arthropoda > Insecta > Coleoptera > Bostrichidae > Rhyzopertha > Rhyzopertha dominica. Next base: position 34,380,930 of record QCXZ01000138.1, read on the forward strand.
ATCACGATATTCATAGCAGTAAATTTACAGTTTACTTATCTTAGTAAATAACTGCAGTCAATTCTCTGTACAAGTAAAAATAACTTCGGGAAATGTAAAATAACAATCTTTGCTATAACCAAACCGTCTAAACGTATTTTTTTGCAAAATGAGCTGTAGATATCTCGTTTAACTTGAAGCATTTGAAATTATACTTGCAGAGAAGTTATTACCTGACTCTACGTAGTCTTAATCAGGATCTAATAAAATCTAGTAAATAGTATCATTTTTGTCATATTACTCGTATATGCGAGTACTACGTACTTTAAATACGAGTACATACATTTAATCCGCTTTAGCATCTGACAAGTTATACATAATTTTTGCACTTAAGTTATTGTTTTCAATACAATTAAATTACATTTATTTTAATTTAGAAAAGCAGACCACAACCTTTTGACACTATCAGAAATTAGGGCGAAATACCACTGGCACTGCATCAATATCAGGTATCCAAAAAATGAGATTGTACTTTAGCTTTACTTCAAGTTCTTGACGAATTCTCCGTTACGAACACCCGACAATGAATAAATTGAATAAGACAATTAAATAAATTAAATAGGAAAGAGCACGACGCACCACATATTAAAATTGAATAGTATATATCTTCATTATTCGTAAATCAGCTTCAAACTGTAACTAAAAAGTATTATTAAAAAGAATACACTGTGATTTTTTGAAAACTTCACACCTTAAATAACTTTAAATAGAAGAAAGATTTAAAATTTTGCAAAAACAGGTAAACTTTTGTTTGCAGGGGGACAACTTTTGAGATAAGTTTTTAATGGATAGCGCTTACCCTCTTAGCGGGGTAGATACCCCTTCAAAAATTTTAAATGAAACTACCCATCTTACGATACATCATTTAAAAGCTTATTACACAAGGAGTCTTGCCATGTAATTAGTTTTACCACGTTTAACTTATTGACGGGGTAATAGATTAATAGTGCCTACGAAACAGGTTGCTTATTAAATTGATTATTTTGGACTCTTTTCAACAAAATGTATTTTATTTTAGAGCGGAAATAAAATTTGTCCTTACGAGACCCAAAATTTAAACAAACAACTTGTAAAAAATATGACACTTAAAAAAACTCCCAGAATACTGAAAATTTTCTTTTAACATTATTATTAACATTAAAGTATTTATCATGTAATTTTTTAGAAAGTCCATGTCCACGAAAAAGAAAAATTATTTATTTGTAACTCCAAAAAAAATTTAAGTATTTTTGGCATTTTGCTTAGGTGTAACAATTATTTTTTAACAAGTTTTTTTTTAGGCTTAAGTAAGGACAATTTTTATTGTAACTGCAAGACAATAAATTTTGTTAAAAAAAGTCCAAAATATTCCATTTTATAAGCCACTTGCTACAATGCACTTTTTGACCCACTACACCGTCAATGGGTAAAAAATAGTAAAACTAATTACATGGCAAGACTCCTTGTGTAATAAGCTTTTAAATGATGTATCGTAAGATGGGTAGTTTCATTTAAAATTTTTGAAGGGGTATCTACCCCGCTAAGAGGGTAAGCGCTATCCATTAAAAACTTTATCTAAAAAGTTGTCCCCCTGCAAACAAAAGTTTACCTGGTTTGAAGGCTTCCGTGGTTGTTGTCGATGACATGTTGTTTTCCGGGCTGATTCCCACGTTGGTTATTAGACCTTGACGTTTCGACACTCATGTCGGTGTCCTCCCCAGAAGTAGCTCTGCTACACTACAATGTAGGTAACAACAGTAAAGGCAACAAATAACAATCAGTAACTAATAAAAGAAAACTTTAAAGTAAATGTTCAAAATGACCGCCTTCCTGTTCAATACACTTTGTAAGGCGTATCCTTAAAGATCTTTGGATATTAAATAACATTTGTCGATTATTTTAAATAATATTAGCAACTTCTTGAATTTTCTATCGTAATTCTTCGATGGAATTAACTGTTTCTTTGTAAATCATGTCCTTCATTTGTGACCATATTGAGAAGTCTAGAGGGTTGAAATCTGGACTTTTAGGTGGCCAAACAAATTCACTGCCACGCCCAATCCACCGGTGAGGAAAATGTTCATTCAGGTATTGGCGTACTGGCAGAAAAAAATGTGGCGGTGCCCCGTCTAGTATAAACCACATGTTCCGCCTTATGGCTAGTGGTACATTTTCTAGTACTGTGTTTAAATTTTGTTCAAGGAAGTTTAAATAGAGGGTCCTGTTCAGATTAGGAGGCCGTTCAAAAGGACCAATAGAAAAAACAGATATCACACCACACCAAATATTTACCTTGGATTCATGCTGAAAATGACGTTCCTTTAGAGCATGCGGATTTTCGGAGTTCCACAAATGATTGTTTTTCCAATTAAAAACACATCGCCTAGTAAACGTCGCCTGATCAGTGAAAAGGAAGTTATTAAGAAAATCCTGGTTTTCGGTTTGTTTACCTAGGATAAATTGGGCAAATTGTAGGCGAACTGGTAAATCTTGAGGTAACAAATTTTGGACAGGGGTATAGTGATATGGATGGAGATTATCTTTCTTTAAAATTCTTCAGATAGACGATTGGCTTATTACTGTTGCCGCACTTAACCCACGAGTACTGATATCTGGATTTTCCGAAATACGAACTAAAACCTCGTCTTCATCATCGACGTTGACAGTTTTTCTAGCAGCATTTAAGCTTTTAGGACGAAAACACCCTGTTTTGCCTAGGCGGATGTAAATACGTCTGATTGGGTTGTCTCCGATTTGGGTATAATTCTAAACACCAAGTTCACTATAATTTGACTGAGAAAAAACACAAATCATATCACGCATTTCACTGTTAGAAAATTCATTATGTCGTGGCATTTTCTTATTTTAGAATTTTTACTACAAATAATACTAAGTAAGTTAGAAAAATACAATAAACACTCTTACTTAGTGACAGTAAAATTGTGCTGACACAAGCCTGCTTGAAAAAAAGTCAAAGTAATAATGGTGGCTTAGGAGCCTTTACACTGAATGTTTCAAAGAAAAATAACTCAAAAACTGATAGAGTTACATGAAATAAACAAGAGTGCCTTTTTATTGAAAATGGAACTGCCTTTTAGATTTTCTCGTACTTTTAGCCATAACTCGTTAGGCAAAAAAAATATGTTGTAATTTACTTTAGTAACAGGGTGTAACTAACGCCCTGTATACATAGTGCTAAATTTAGCATTAAATTCGTAATTCTCTTGCCAAAAAACATAAAGTTGCCAATTTTCCAGACGATACTGGTTAAAATCACAAAATTACGAGCCCTAACAACTAAATATTGGGACGATTGCAATTTTGACCGTAAACATCGCTCAGTTTTAAAAGGGCGTTCCGTGCGTTGATGCTGAGTAGAATTCTAGCTTTAACATGTATTCAGTCAACTCTTAGGATATTTTTCAAAAGCTAACTTTATTTTTCACTGACGCAATAACACAATCCTGGCATAACGTGCAATTTCTGCTGACAACTAAATATTGGGACGGCTATGGTAAAACAAATGATACACGCGGTGTGTTTGTTGGATACTGTCAGTGATAATTGTTGGTGACGAGCAGTCGTCGTTATTGCGTCAAAAATGGTGAGAGGTGTGCCAATTGTCAAAAAAGTTCGGGAAATTATTATTTCCATGTACTGCAAGGGGTTGTCGATACAAAAAATAGCAACGGAGCTGAACTTAAGTAAATCATCAGTGGGAAACGTTACCAAATACTATGCCGACAGAGGCACTTTAGAAATCAAAGGCAAAAGTCCGGGTAGACCTTCTGTGGTAAAGCCGCGGGACCAACGAAAACTGGTCAAAATTTGCAAAGGTGGACGTCGCAGCACGTTACGAGAAATCACCGCTTGTTGGAATAACGAAACAAATTTAAATTTGTCAAGAGAATGTTGCCGTCGATGGATACATCATTCGGGGTTGAGCTTTTACAAAGTAAGCACAAAATATGATACTTGTACTGCAAAGCTAGGTACAAGTTTAATTATTTACATGGTTTTAGGCAAAAGAAAAACCTTTATTAACTGCGGAACAGAAGAAGCGTCGCTTAATATGGGCAAAGTCGAAAGTGACATGGACTTATAATGACTGGAAAAAAGTTATCTTCAGCGATGAGTCCAAATTTGATGTCTGCGTTGGTGACAGTCGTAAACGTGTGATCAGGGCAAAAAATGAGGCATTCCATAAGGATTGTTTGAAGCGAACAGTCAAGTTTGCCAAGGGGCAGATGGTTTGGGGTTGCATGTCCGCTGAAGGTGTCGGGCAGTTAATGTTTATAGAGGGGATCGTAAATGCAACGAAGTACCAATCAATTTTGCAAGATTGTTTACTTCCCAGTCTTGAAGTCCTCTGTCCTGAAGGACAGTGTATTTTTCAACAAGATGGTGCGTCCAGTCACACAGCCCGCACCACTAAGGCATGGTTTGGAACCAACAACATTAACGTCTTATCTTGGCCAGCAAATAGCCCCGATTTGAATGTTATCGAAGCCGTATGGCATGAAATGAAGAGACATTTGCGCAATCATCCACAACGGACAATCGCGGACTTACGACAAGAAATTCAGCGAATATGGGATGCTCTATCGCCTGAATTCTGCAAGAAATTAGTGGAAAGTATGCCCGCCAGAATTCGCGCGGTGATCAAGGCCAAAGGGGATGTCACCACCTACTAGTTTTTATGAACGTCCCAATATTTAGTTGTCAGCAGAAATTACACATTGTGTCAATATTGTATCATTTTTGCAATCAAAAATAAAGTTGGCTTTTGATAAATATGCTTAGAGTTGACGGAATACTTGGTAAAGTTATCGAATTCTACTCAGCTGCAACGCACGGCACGCCTTTTTAAAACCGAGCGATGTATTTAGTCAAAATTGCAATCGTCCCAATATTTAGTTGTTAGGGCTCGTATTGAGAAATTTCAAATTAAAATTCCAACTTTGAACACCCTGTATCTCGTAAACCTGCAACATTTGCATAAGGCATGTTAAGGTCAATCGCCATATTTTGGTGTGTAGTATCTCCAGTTCAGAGATTGCCCAATCTTAATTAATCATCCTGTACAATGCTGGCCTTGCAATGCTTTCGTAGATTTTAAATAGGTAACGAAAGGAGCCACCTGCATGTGGGTGCCGTTCACTGTAACTGGTGTTCGTAACTATTAGTTTATGAAACAGAGACGGATTGTGTGACTGAGACACACGAAGTCTGTCGTATACGCCTACCGCTACCCCGCTGTACACCGATCCCGCAAATTTCAAGACGCGGTTTTGGACTGAGGACTCTTAAGGTAAGKCGTTTAACCTCTAAGGAATTACTAGTAATGCAAAATGTAGATGAAAACCCAGGATTATTACCATTCAAAATAGGATTTTTCCAAAATAAGGTAGACAAATGGTCATTTAACAAAACTTCATGAGACATCTTAACAATGTGCATCCCCGGATCCAATTCGCCATGGAGATAGAGAAAAATTCCCAACTGGCTTTTCTCGACGTTTTGGTTACCCGCAAGGAAAACGGTACATTGGGTCACTCAGTCTACAGAAAACCCACACACACTGATCTGTACTTAAAAAAAAGGCTCGAACCACCATCCAAGCCAGAAACGCGCTGTCATGAAGACTCTTATACACCGGGCAACTGGAATATCCGAACCGCAAGTTCTACGCCAAGAGCTTCAACACCTGGATTGGGCCCTCCAAGCGAATGGTTACACACAGCAGGAAGTGAAGAGAGCAATGTGCATCAGGATATCTACCGACATAATACCTGAACCCACAATCAATACTGGTATAGCCTTTCTGCCCTACGTGGAAAAAGTCACGGATCGAATTGGGAAAATTCTGAGAAAGCATAACTTCAAGACCATTTACAAACCGACTAGCAAAGTGTGTCAGTTACTTCGTTCTGCAAAGGACCCCAGATATCCACTTTCAACCGCGCGAGTATATAGGATACCTTGCTCGTGTGGTTCGATCTACGTTGGAACTACCCAACGGAGTATTAATACACGCCTAACCAAAGACAAAAGACATTGCCGTCTACTGGAACCTGAAAAATCCGCCGTTGCCGAACCCGCCTTGCAAGATGGAAACCACGTTATACTGTTTGAGAAGACTGAAGTACTTTCCAGGGTGACCCATTATCATACAAGGATGCACATGGAGGCCATTGAAGTTTATAAAAACCGGCCCAACTTCAACAGGAGAGAGGAGGGCATCGCTGTTCACCGTTCTTGGCATCCAGCCCTTCGTAATTGCCTCTGCAGATCGGTGAGGCGGTGCATATCAGACCACGATCCGTCAACTAATCCAGCTCAGAATATAAGTTGGCATATGTCTCCGGTCTCGTCATCAGTGTCAGTCGTCGTACAGCAGCCGAGGAGGTCGCAAGGTTTACGACAACCCACAGAAGATGTTCTCCGCAGATGAGAACGAAACGTATGGAAGAGGAGGAAGATCCAATGGACCACGGCATATAAGCCCGGATACATGCTTTGAACAAAGAACGCTTTGTTTAGTGACCGAGGACTTTCTGTAAATTTTAATAATATTTCTGTTTGGACTTAATTTAATTGTATTGATAATTATTATGTTATTGTTTTGTGATGACATAGGTTTGGTGTCCCAACTTCAGGTACCGCCTGGCTTGTGCTGTGTACGGGATTTTTGTTTTGCCGTTCCTCAAGTTTTTGCAGTCAAATATCTTTTCTCCTCGTTGACAGCCACAAGGTGCCGGTTTCGTATAAATCAAATTAAAGTGTACAATCGTGGTGCCAGGTAAGCAGCTATAAATGCCTAGCTTTGCATTGCTTTGCGGCGAGTTAATTTTATTTTTGTATTTGCCTGCGTGTGGGACAGTTTGCTTCTTCATCCAGCCACGTATTCCGAATACTACCGTCCCTAAAGGGGGCATTGTTACAGTTTATATACGGATTTGTCACTCATAAAGCTAAAACTTGCAGAGCACGTCTTACAGCAACTGATTTAGGCGTTACTTTTGTATTTTTTATAGTGAAAATGGTGAAATCATGTTGTGTTCTCAACTCACATGGGCAACAAAAGAGATTAGTACATCATTTGGTTCGTAACAATTACTACTTCCAAATTATTCTGCCTTTTGTTAAGCGATATTATTACAGGTTTCCGAAAGATCCTGCTTTAAGGAAAAGATGGATAATTGCCAAAAAACGAGAGAATTTTATTCCTACAGAGTTCTCGGAATTGTAGCAAACAGTTGTAAGAGTCTGACTACATTTGGCAGTGTGGTAGAAAAATTCTAAAGGAAAATACACTACCTTCAGTTTTCAACTTTCCCGTCCACTTACAAACACCCGCTCCTTTAAAAACGAACTTGAAATTCGTAATCTGCGTTTAACAAGATTTATTAATGGTTTCTTGTCTAGTACATAACTACGCTGGATCAACAATGAATTATTGTTTTGCCACATATTCAGTTAGCAATCTTGTCTGTTTACTAAGCATAAAATGCAATATTAGTTGGATACGGCATGGACAAAGGAATTTGTTACAGTTAAAGTAGCACTATTCTAGCACCAATAGCTAATTAACAACTCAAGCTCCAAATTAAACGGTAATATATTTTCATTTGGCAGATTAATATTCACACCAAATACGTATTTGACAGAAAAGTCAGGCAGCCTGTATATTTTGGTGATTAAAAATTGAAAGATTTAAGGACTATTGAAGCCAAGAAAATTATGGATTGTGGTAAACAAAAAAAATTATACGCTACCAGGCAAAATTAAAATCACTGCAAATGAAACAGCAGTGACAAAAACAAAATCAAGTCATTACAAGACTTGTTGCATCTGAAAGAAAAAGTAAAAAGATATCTGGGGGATTGTTTTATTTTATTAGAGAGTAATTAATTAGAGGTAAGAAATATATCACAGTTTCCTACTGTGTACATTTTTTTAACAATGGAGAAAGTCACTTATAATAGTAGCTGTAATTATTGAATATTTTGCAGACAATTCCATTTCGCTTTCATTAAAGCTCCTAAGATCACTTCCCATTATGATAGCTAGCTTTGTCATCGTATCTGTTGATATATAGATAATATTTCCATATAAACTCTCCTTTACCTTAGTTGTAGTTTTTTACTATTATTAATTACTTGCAAAATTATTACAAACAAAGGAATGCAAATACTATTTTATTGCAGGAACGTATTGCACTAGTACAAAAACTTTTAAATTACTGCAAATAAATATCCTGATGAGCTAAGAACATTTGCTCTAACTCTTCATTTTTATTCCGGCTCTGCTTACTCTTTATTAGAAGAACGTTTAGTAAATGCCTTCCTCATCCAAACACACTAACCAGATGGTATAAACCTATTAATGGTTCCCCAGGTTATACCACAGAATCATTAAGGGCTGTAGAATTAAAAATTAATGAAATGTCTAAGGATAGTAATCCGTTATGTAGCCTGGTTATGGAAGAAATGCATATTACAACACTTGTACAATGAACTGGTAAACAAGCTGGTTATATTAACACGGAAGCTGATACATTACGAGAGGCTGCAGAATTTTTTGCTAGTAACAGTCAGCTCTATGTATTATTGCTATACCAAGTTTGAAACCATACTTCATTCACCCTGCAAGTAATTTACCTGTTTATATAATATATAATACAGAAATAATCCGAACATGCGGTAATCCGGACCTTTGCTAATCCGAACAGCGCGTTCTTGAAGTCATAATCCGAACAACATCTTGATAATCCGAACGTACGGTAAACATTTGCTACGATCATTGCCGATGAGTACTCTCGACGCGTGTTAACGACTTTACGCAAGTTGCAAGTCAGTCAGTGTTACCAGGTCTACGGATTTTTCCGTATATCTACGGATTTCAAGTATGATCTACGGAACTACGGATTTTCTTATAAATATACGAATTTTTCAGCGAAATTAATTTCGGTATAGTATATTAGGATGATGCTCAATCTTCGGTATGTGCGCTCCCTGAATACGTCAGAATTCTACCACTGCTTTCCTTATTTAAACCCGCCACCTATCCGCTGGCAAAAACAGAGATGCTTCTGAACCCTTTGTTCGGTATCCTGATTGGAGATATTCTTAACTACGACCAAGCGCTTTCATCAACTAACTCTCTTATCTATGATCATTTTAGCTACTCGTTGATAGATGGCAATGGCACACTGCTCAGCGGCTCGGCAATGGTTGGTTACTGAATGTTGGCGGTGCTACATTGTACAGTACAGCGGTTGATAGTTTTGAATTTATAAACGTTGTTTGTTTGTTAATAATGGAAGAGAATACTTTGGATGAGGAACAAGAAACTACTCCGAAAAAAAGGTGAAGTACCAACAACAATTTGCGAGAGTGGGAAAACGAAGATGTTTTTAAAAAATGGTTGAGTAGCAGTGATAACGGAAGACGCTTCGTTTTTTGTAAAGCTTGCAGAACGCATTTAAAAATTTCCGCTGGAGGAAAAAAAGATCTATTAAAACAGGTTACCAATAAAAAGCATTTGGCGAGTTGTCGTAGTGTGTCTATACTTAAAACTATACTTAATTTTACAACCACCGCTGGCACTTCAACTTCAACTGCCGTACGAAAATGATTTTAAATATATTTGCATCTATTACATACAACATTTTTAGGTTACTTCAGCTGAACTGCGCCTTGTAGGATTTCTGGCGGAACACATTTCTATGAATGTCGTCGACCATTTAATGGAAGTTTGCAAAACTTCTTTCACGGACTCCGACATCGCGAAAAAATTAAATGCGGTAGAACAAAGACTACCGGAATTATATGTAATGTTCTGGATGCACAACAGCATGACAATCTAGTTAATATAKTACAAGATAGTATTTTCAATAATTGTGGATGAATCCACWGATTGCTCTATTATTAAACATTTCGTGGTGGTAGCTAGGGTATATTATAAAAATGCAATACAAGACATGTTTATAACTTAATTCCTGTACCTAATGCCACTGCTAATGAATTATATAAAGCAGTCACAAATGCATTCACAAAAGACCAAAAGCAAAATCTGATAGGATTTGCGTCTGATGCCGCAAATGTAATGATGCGCAAAGCGCATTCTTTGTCAGACATATTAAAGCGCTACACTCCGCGCTCTCTCGCACGGCAGGGGGGTCGTTGTGCAGGGAGCTCCTTTTTTCGTAGGGTCGGAGGGGGAGAGCGGACGATCGGGAGGGCGAGTCGAAGGAGGAGCGGACGCTATAGGCACGGTTAGGTGGGGTTTTGTTTGATTTTTCCACGCGAAAAAAGCGAAAAGAGAGGGAAGATGGGATTTCGGCGTGCGTAAGAGAGAGAAAGACGATTCTCGATTGTCGCGGGGTGGAAGCGGAATTTCGTTTGCCGGACATATTATAAAACGCTACACYTCGCGCTCTCTTGCACAGCAGGGGGGTCGTTGTGGGTTAAACTCCTCCGAGGGGCGGCGGTTTTGGGGGGGGKGCGGGGTCGAAAACGGTAGTCGAAGGACGTGCCGTCGGAATAGCTGCACTTTGGTTGGTTTTTTTTGGGTTTTCCACGCGAAAAAAGCGTTCGAAATTCGCGTTTTTCGAGTACTTTTCGGTGAAAAAGAGATAGACATATCGGTTTCGTGGCTAAGACTTACGTCCCTTTAGGGAAAGGAGAGGGAAGATGGGGTTTGGGCGTGCGTAAGAGAGAGAAAGACGATTTTCGATTGTCGTGCGCTTGAAGCGAAAATACCGATTGTCAACGTAAACGTCAAAATTGCCACTTTTTGTTCACAGATGCTGTAGAAACTTGAACTTTTTGCTCGGACGTGATGGTAGGAGAAGCTTCAGCGTAACTTCCGCTTTCGATGGATACCCTTATGAAGGCTCTGCGACGGGTTTTGGCCGAGATCTGAGCAAATTTCGAGACATCTGCACGCCATATTTCGTCGCGAGCGGACCGACACGAGAACTCTTATTTTTTCGAGAAAGCCCTTGGCGGGCCTAAAACTGGTCGTGATGGCTTCCATATTTCATAACTTGACCGTTTTGACCCCTCGGCTGGGTTAACTGGCCGGTGTAAACGAATAAAGTGCTAAAAAAGATTTCCCCCTGTTATTTTTTTTCTGCGAAATAAAGCTTCTTAAAGTAATCTGACCCGTTTATTGTGTTAAATATATGTCATCGAAGAATTCACATCGATTTCCATGCTATACTCCACGTAGTTTAGAAGAAACGAAGCGATTTGAGGTAAGTACATTTATCGATGAAAATCACTTTTACTACGTATATTCCCAGAACTGACCAACGTGTCTCGAATTAATTCGCATTTCCTTCGATTCTGTCACCTCACATTTTCGTTTTCTATCAAATTAATGAAATTACTAACGAAAATTGATGAGCGCCGTTTTTCGACATTCATCTCGAAATACGTTACGTTTTCTTAAATTCCTGGGTTCATATCGTTAATTATACTGTTTCTAACATTTCACATCGATTACAACATTATATTCCAACAAATTTGTAAAATATGATATTAGATAAAGTACGTGTTTATTATAAAAATGCACATTTATCGCATAAATTCTTAAAACTGGTCCACATGTCTCAACCTGATTCACATTTCCTTCGATTCTGTCAACTCATAAACCAGTTTTCTTATAAATTACCAAAATTACGAACGAAAAATGATGCGCGCCCTTTTTCCCCACATTTCCAACGATCGGCTCTAAATTAACCTCTAATCGCGTCAAAATATTAATCTACTCGAAAATTCCGTTCCAACGAGCCATCGCCCGTGTCTGTATGTTCAAAATTAACCGAAATATGGCAAAAATACTGTATACGACCTGGGGGCCCCCTTTTTGAAAGTCGTGTCGATAACTGTCACCCTCAACTACCACTGCCATCCCTACATATAATTTGCATGTCATTGTCATATTAGCTGTCAGCGATTCCATGATGGCCGCTTTTTTGGTGTTGGTGAAGCTGTCCCTAGGGTCAATGAGCCAGTAGTCGGACAGTTTAGACAAATCTGAAGTTAAATCATGAATAAAAAAATATTCATTGGGGCAATAGAGCCACCGCCTTTTGAAATGGAGAGTTTGATTATTTGGCTTAATGTTTAATATATTACTTTTATCTATAAACCTACTAATTATTTGTATTTTATGCTTTTAGTAAAAAAGTGCTGTTTTGTTAGTAGTCGGACAGTGTTTGCCAATAGTCGGCCGGGCAGTTGCCACTAGTCGGACACCTTGTTATTGGTTGATTATGCACAGTCCCGTATTATCAGTTGTTTAATAAAATTTTAATGCAATCTTAAAAATCTTTAATCATAGGTAAATTCTAAATAAAAAATATATCTATATGTAACTAAACAAATAAAAACAAAAACTTGACCAAAAGTGCCTATACATTCTACAGATTAAAAAAGGATCTCACTTTGATAGGCCTTATTAGGAACTAAAAATTTAAGATCTTAAATAATACAAATATTAGTTAAAATGTCAACAAACAACAAAACTTGAGTTAAAGTAAGTAGGTAAGTACAGGTAACATTCTTTGGTGCTAGATAAATATATATATATATATATATATTATTTACCTACAAGTAGGAACAAAACTTGAATATATACCTAGGTGCATTACACCCTAAAAATACAAAAAAAGATAATATATTTACATACTTTGGTTGGATTATTTAGGAACTAAAAAATTAGGTATTAAACTATAAAAATTCCTGTTATTATATCAACAAACAACAAAACTAGGTAGGTAACTAAGTACATTCTTTGGTAGAATTTGCAATCACATAAAAAATAGATAGCTAACTAACATACTTTACTCATCATCACATAATTTACAGATGAAATCCATCTTAGAAACTTCATTATAGGAAAGTCCTGAAAATGTGGTGCATCCTAAGTGATACCAGCGCCTACATGAATCACAACCTACATTTTTTTCAATTTCTATTTCAGTGTCACTATCAAGTTCGTCCTCACATTCTCCACATGTTTGCTTTTTTTTATTTCTTATAGATGACTCTCCTTTGCGTTGGTTGATCAAGGTTTTTGACATATTGGTTTTACTTTGTTTTTTCTGTATTCCCTCCAGTTTCCTCTTCTTTTTTGCATTTTCTTTTTCCTCTTTTTCGTTTAATTTATCTTCGTAATACTTTCTCCAGGCTTCAGATGAAATTGCTGAAGGTATTTTCTCTCTTTGACGTCTCTTTGGGTTTTTGTTAATAGGTTGTGGATATGAAAGGTGCCTTTCAAATGACGAGCTGGTCGGCGTAATAATTGGTTGAGTTTGAGAATTATTAAGAACTACTAGAGGCGTGGATTTTTCCTCTTTGCGATCTTGGATAATTTTCGTCTCTGGGCATTTGTCCTTTATCACAGGTGAAGTGATTTCGTTGTCAATTTGATAGTGATCTTCCATTAGTTCTGATAACGGCGTAGATGCTTCCTCTTTGTGGTCTTTTTTCTTTTCTGGATTTTTGCCATTTATCGTGGGTGTAGCAATTTCGTTGTCAATCTGATAGTGATCTTCCATTAGTTCTGATAACGGCGGTAATTTTTCCTTGGTATGATCTTGGGTAACTTTCTTCTCTGAGTATTGGTCATTTGTCGTGGGTGTAGTAATTTCGTCAATTTCGTTGTCAATCTGATGAATTTGATCTTCCAATAGTTGTAATGTCGGTTCTCTGTCGGTATTTTGATTTGCTTGACCTGGATTGAGAAGAACATTTTGTAATATTACAATGGGAGGGTTTTGATTCTCGTCTTGTTCTAATACTTCCGCAAGAACTTCACCATTAGGTGGAGCTGTCCCATCAGTAAAAATTACGTCCATTTTGTTAAACTCTTCTTGAGTAAAAAAAGAGACGCCACTACCTTCGTTTGTGTTAGGAATCAGTGTTCTTACTACAGAGAGAATTGTATCTGTGCAAAATCCAAGTTCAGTCAACTTTGGTTTAAGCTTCAGGATAACTTTTTTGGTACCTTTGATATCTGCCTCTGAGACTTCCTCCTGAACTTCCGCTGTCAAGTTCTCAAGAACATTCTGTACACACTTTTTATAGTTTACTGCATCTGGGTTGAATGGGTACAACCCACAAGCTTTAAAGCCGTTTTTCATATTATCTGACATTTTAGGATTCTGAAGGGCTTTTTCAAATATAGAACAAAATTCAGTTTTTGTGACTACGCGGTTTTCATTTTCCGCCTGCCATTTTCTCACCTCTTCCCGCCAATAGTCTTTTAAAGGCTTAAAAACAGAAACATCTGCAGGCTGTAGTAAATGCGTTGCATTTGGTGGCAAAGCGTACAATATTATGCCATTTTCATTGCAAAATTTACTTAGTTCTACTGACATATGAGATTTATGCCCGTCTACTAAAAATAAAACCGGTTTTTGAATCCCTTCATTTTCTAACCATGTATTTAAATCGTTAGCCACAAACTCGTAAAAAACGTCTGATCGCATCCACCCGCTGTCTGATTTTCCGAGGACCCAATGAGAAGGCATACGGTCTACTATACTTTTTGGTGGTTTCACATATGGAAATATAACAAGTGGGGGGCAGAGTCTTCCATCGGCCGTAAAAGTAATTAACACCGTCAAATTTTCTTTGCTGCTTCCTGTTTTAACAATATTGAGGTCACGTCCTCTCACACCCAATACTTTACCACTCTTTGGACATAGGCAGAATCCACTTTCATCGCCGTTTAAAATACGACTTGGATCTTCAATGATCTCTGCGGCGTTTGACTTAATTAGAAAAGATCGTAAATCTTGAAACCAAGATCTAATATATTCTTCTGTTATTTGGGCTCTATATTTCTCTAGAGACTCCGCGTTTTTTAGGGCTAAACGCGAATGTCGTTTCATAAAACCAGAGAACCAACTTTGTCCAGGTCGTCCATCGGTGAACGGTGTCTTAATTTTTTCCTCTTTCACAATTTTCTGTACTGTATCTAATAAGACACTTTTTTTAATCGGAAAACCGCAACTGGCTAAGTTTTCAATCCATGTGACTAATTTGTCTTCCGTTTCTTTTTTCAAAATAGGATCCGGTCCCATGGTTTTGCAAACATCACTAACTTTACCTTTAATCCGGTCCTGGACCGTGGATTTTGGGACGCCGTATTGTCTACAGGTTTCACGTAGTTTTCCGCCGTTTCGAATCGCAATAATGGCTTTTTGTAGTGAGTCTTCGTCATAATTGTGAAACTTCCCTTTTTTTTTCGATTCCATGCCTGAAAATCAAACAAAAAAACAAAAAAAAATGAGTTTAAAATCTCAAACGGACGTCGAAAAAATGATAGTGTCCGGCCTTTGAAGCACATTAAATTTGATATTTACCAGTGGTCGGACAGATTTTATTATTTTTTTTCTACGCCTGTATTGTGTTTTTGCTGTCCGACCACTGAATATGACCTAAAACTATTCTCCATTGCATGTAATAAAAATAGAGATGAACTTATATGTTTACCAATAGGCAAGAAAGAGACAAAAAAAAAGTTCTTAACTATCCAGTAGTCGGACACGTGTCCGACTATTGGAGTTATGACAAAATAATATACCAGTTTACCGGACACCTAAAATTAACCTTAAAATATTTAAAAATCGCGTTTTTTATTGTTTTAAATGCAAATTTATAGACTATTTTTTATATACGTGAATATTTAGAACGTCATAAGTTACATATTAAGTTTTTATACTTACTTTAAAAATGCCTTATTCCTATCTTCCACACATAAAAACTGGGGAGCACAAATAGGTAGTCACTTTGGCGCGCTTTTAACGTTTTCAGGGTGACAACTTCGGCAAGTCAAACATTCTAAAATTAAGTGGAAGGGATAGCAGAATTGAATTTTTAAGTCGATGACGCAATACTGAACCCCGTTTCGAAATTATTTCACGATAAATACGTTTTGTCCGACCACTGGGGTTTGTCCGACTACTGACTCATTGACCCTACAAAAAAATGGTTTTGGAAACACCTAGGGGACTCTTCTACAAGTTTACTGCCGAGAAAGGAAGCCCCCCATATTCCTATTGCATCCGTTCGCTACGTGACTTATGGATTTTCACAGAATCTCTGCGATACAACCCGAGCAACATGCCAAGGAGCCCTTCTGCAAGTCCATCTGAGATGTGATTCGCTCTTTCGGGTTAACAGTGGATAATCCTACACCTATAGTTTGTCCCGCCCCCATAACCATCTACCGTTACATTAAAACTTTTTCGTTTTAGGTCACCTCCATCGTTTCACCCGGCCTTGGTCCAAAATGATAACTAAGTATCCTTCTCCGCAACACTGACACAAGTACGGGCTATCGTGAAAGATTCATGCCACTAAGTTACCCCCACGAACTACTTTCGCACCTACATTTCAAGAAGCACATAAACTTTCGACCAACTTCTGCGATATACATGCACGAAAGCTTTCCGCAGGCTCCTTTCGCCTGCGTAGCTGTTTTAAGGTATCCCTGTCGCAGCATCCGCAGGCAAAACGCTGAATATCCACAGCCGCAACTCTGAGAAAAGTGCCGTGCCTTTCTGTTTCGGCTACCGTCTACATTATTCGCCGCAATATTCTAAACGGTGTATATCCGCTTGGAGATAGACTGCTTTTAGTTGTATTGTGAAAATCCTGTGATCTATGTACTTTTACACCTTCATTCTCACTGTATTACACCGTAAACTGTATTGTTAGATTGTTCCCTTTATAAATAAACATACACATTTTAGCTTATGGTTTATTTATAATTCACTGTGGGTAAGTACAATAATTAAGATATTACGCATATGCTTCTCGCTTCATCCGCGAAACGCTAGCCTCACCTGTGTTTTTGGCATACTTTTGGTTTCGTTAAACGTTGCAAAAGAATGATAATCAAGCATCACCCTGGAGAATGCACGATAAAACACCAACCTTTGTCGCACCTATGTTTCGTATGCTATGGAATGCAGAAAGTATCATCAGTGACATCTACAGCCAGTCGCTTTTTCCTACTACGAGTCACATAGGTAAGTCATTCTTCCGTGAAACGTTTGCCTCGCCTCAATTTTTGGGATGCTTTTGATTTTTTGTTAATTAAGGGCTGAAAAAAACCACCTCGGTGGAAAACGTAAGATCAAAATAAATACTAACCTTCCGTGACTGCCATACGATACAGAAAACATCAGTTTTATTTCATATTACCGATCACAAAGACGTTCAAGCACCGATTAATCAAACATTTTTGTGTGAATAGATGTTATTAGTATAATTCATAATAACAGCTGATACATTTAGGTGCTGTGAAATTGCTGTCGGTACTTGCCGTGTCTAACTTCACACATGTCCTGTCGTCTCCATGCCAACGAATCAACAATTTTCAATTTCGAGGACGCCATATTAATATTGTTAATTACTTAATAAATCGCGACTTTTCAAGTGTTTTCAAGTTTACTGTATCAGGTAGGTTAAATTTACTTTAGAATAATATGTTCTTATGTACCGCATTAACTGCTATCGTTATAAAATGCTGTATTGATCATTCGATGTGCCCGATACAAACCCTTATGAACCAAGTTCCATAAATTACGCTTAAGTAGTCGTTTGGCACAGTTTTAAACGCATCACTCTAATAGTGAGCTAATAATATTGCAATTGGTGAACCTCAACAAATTATACGGAGACTGCATAAAATACACACGACATGCTGTTTTCCGTGTTGCTTCCCACGTTGCTTATTTGGTCTTGATGTTTCGACACTTCCTCAGATGTAGTCCTGAAACTGTTTCAAGACCAAAAAAGCAACGTTGGAATCAAGCAGCCCGGCAGCATTCCCGTGTTTAATGTATTATTAAATTGCGTCCAACGTTTCCATGCCTAACTTATAATTAAAATTTGAAATATTCTTTTCATTGAGAGAATGCCCAGCAAAGGAAACATAATCGTTTATTTGGAATAGCATATGTGTGACACAATAATTGTTGAATGCCATTTCCGAAAAAAGTACGCGGTCACTTCTCCCGTGTTTTCACGAAACTTATTATGCTTCCACTTTCAAGTCCTACCGTTATGGTTTCTTAAACACTGCAAAAGACAACGACATGAGCAAGGCACAATAAACTAAAATATGTACTAACCTGTTATTCTTACAACGAAACGTAGAAAACATCAGTTTCGTTTGATATGTTCGTTTTATTAGCAATAACAATGCCGCATTCACGAACCATCGTGGTGTTGTGTGAACTGGTAAAACATTTTATGACAGACTTTGTTTATATGGTTTTGGATGAGTGACCGTCGGACAGTTTATCTTGCAGTACCGCCGACTGCAACTGAAGGAACAAAGGCTGCGCCCTAACAGTAATATCTTTATGCAGTTAACATTCTTTATCATTTATGTTGTGTGTGTCGTGCATTTCGAAGTTTCAAGGCAAATCCTCTGACGTTCGTATAAGCCAGTTGTTTCATAAATAATACCATGAACATCTTCGGTTCAAATACAATACTTCAAAATACATACCTCCGTTAGGATTACGTACACTTCATGTTGCAATTAGGTACTTCTGGTGCAGGTAGGAGTCCATGTAGCTATATTGACGTGATGTGATATAATTAAATGCTCGAGTTTCTTATATTTTTGCGTGAATACATGTGGTCAAGTATAATTATTAACAACGACAGCTGACACATTTGCGTGTGAAATTGCCCACAGTTGCCGGTACTTGCCGAGACGCGGTGGCCGTGTTCAACTTCACACATATACCGTCGTCTCCATGGTAACGAGTCAACAATATTCAATTGTAATAACCCGGATTTTTGGAAACAAAAATCCTGTGGTCTATTATATCTTTCAAATTGCTGAATAAGTTCCGCTCCGAATTGCGAGCGGAAGGTTTAGCAACAGGAGGTAACGACCGCGGTCTCATCAAAATTATTGTAAACGCGTGTCCCGCCTAAGTTCGACGGGAAATGCCATCTATAAACTTTTGGCCATTGAGAACGAAATTTTTACTTTTCAACGAAGTCGCTTACTAACCGTCAAAGAGGTAAGATCAAAAATTCAAAATTAACTGCGGGTCGTTACTTCCTAGATACTCGAAATTGGCGAGACTTTATAATTTTGTCGCATTGTGAGTAATATTTAATGTCCATAATTGTTCAAGTTGATAAGGTGTATTTGTATGTTTGTAGAGTTTTTTGGGTAGTGTAATAGATTTCTAGGTAATTGATTTTAAACATATTTTTAAACACCTTTCATAATAGACCCCACCTTCGAAGCGGCAAACCAGTGAGTGTTAAGTGAAGTAAAAAAAACACAGTAAGTAGATCTCATTCAGTTCATTCAAAAGTGGTTAGAGTATTTAAATTATTCAACGGCTCGAGGCACAGCCGATTTCCAAAGTGTCTCTGGTGGCAGCAAAGAAAAATTCAAATTTTTAAAATCTAGGACTACACACCCGTTTAGAAATTAAATCGCTACCAAATATTTCAAACCAACCAAATAAATAGGGGTGGGTCATAACACAATTATCAGAGCGCTATATTACTATTCCAAGGAGCCTAAATAACTGCTTTTTTTTAATATTTAACTGTTGTGAAGTCTATTGTATCAGGAAAGTTAGTTTACTTTAAAATAGTATGTTCTCATGTATCTCATTAACGTATTAGTAGCTATTATCGTTATAATCACCTATTGCTCTGTACCTACCTAATAGGAAACCTTACGAACTAATTTGCATAATTTATTCCTAAGTAGTCATTTCAAAAAATTTCGAAAGGCATCATTGTAAGAGTGAGAGCTAATTGGTGAACTGTAACAAATTGCATGGCATAAATCGTAAAGTAACTGTAAACATTGCCTACACATCTTCAAAAGCGACCTATACCAAAACAACGATTTGTCACCCCGGTATTATTAAATTGTGTGCAATTAGAATTACAATTTGAAATATCCTTTTAGCTGAGAGAATGCCCAGGAAAGGAAAAAAGCGCCTGACCTCCAAGAAAGGCATTGGTTCCCGCGGGAATAAAAGAAAACGTTCTGATCAGAACGAAACCAACAATGACGATGGTATGTCCGTGGCATCGACGACTTCCGCATCCGAGTCCTAAAATACTACAACAGTGGGAGATGTAGAGCCTGATTTGTCTCTTGAGGCTCAGCCTAGAGTAAGTGCTTCGGCAAATTCATCCCCGGATGTTACTCCTGCACCACCTGAAGTAATAACAGTGGCGGCGATGGTACACCACCACCCAAATGGTGATATCCCTCCGATACCAGAGAATATGGAAGTGGACCGTGTCGAAGCAAGAGAGGACGAAAATAACCGAATAATAACCGTGGACGAAATTCGTACTGCCTTAGGTGTCGAGACAGTTATTGACGATAACCAAAGAGAGGGTGAGTAATTTCATTATCTTTGTCGGAAAACTATTAAATGCCACGTTTATCGTACAAAAATAACAACTACAGGCAATTATACAATGAAAACATTACTATTTTACATATAAAATAATTTGTGCATCTCAAATTTGGCAATTTTCAGTTGCTAAATGCACCAAGATTTTATATTCCATCCAGCACTTTATAACGAAATCGTAATTACATAATTTCCAAAAAGGCCATGTGTTCTAAATGAAACCGTTTTCTATGTGCAAATTTAAAATATGATTACGTACATAACTATATTTGCCATGTATGTAGTTGTGGTTGTAAAAAATAATAATGAAAGTAAGACAAAATATTCATAGCCACACTTTTATACAGAATTAAAGAAAAAAGAATTACATTTCAAACGTTCAATTCAAAAGATGTTTTCTCCATTATTTTCGGACAAATGAGCTATGCCTTTAAACTGCTCCATCCATAAGTTTTATTTTACATTTCTTGGCTTAAAAACGACCAGGTTTTCCATGAAAAAGCTAAAAGTGGTCAAATTATCCAGAATATGTTGGAGTCTGTAGAAGTATCGTGCTCACTCAATTGAAGGCTTTATTTGAAACTTTAGAAAAAAATGTTTGAAATAAAAGTTGTAGCGACCAAGAAGTACTCGATAAGGCGATATAGCAAATTTACACGGCATTACCAGATTCCTAATACCGAATTAAACTTGCATTTTTTTTTAAAGGACTATCAACTTTTTATGCCGGATTCTAATTATTATTAAGCATTAAATTCTGAGCAAAAAATTATTAAGATACACGTAACCTAAATTTAGCGGTTTTGGAGATACGCACCCATGAGTATTATACAAGATGTCCACAAAATACACGGACGACGTTTGACAAGTAATAGAAAATGCGTTTTTAAAAACTTTTTCCGAATAAAAAAATTTCCGAAAACACTTGGTTTCCCCCCCTTTTCGATAGAATTTTTAAGTCTGTGGATTCTTAAACAAAACTAATGATACACTTTTATATTCTCTAATCAATTCTAAATAAAATATGTCTTTGAAATTTACCAAAAAAAGACTCATTTATCCTTAAAAATCGTTTTTTGATTAAAAAACACTACACCGCTATTATTTTGTGAAATCACAAAAATATTATTGAAACAAACTTGAAAAGTAATGGAAAAAGCAATTTTAAAAACATTTTTCATATAAAAATGTTTCCGAAAACATTTAATTTTTGATATAGAGTATTGCAATTTTAAAAGATAATTTTTTAAATTCAACACCCTGTATATCAAAAACAAAGCGTTTTCGGCAATTTTATATCATTGCATTTTTATCACTTTTCAAGCGTTGTTAGCTTCAATAACATTTTTGTGATTTCACAAAATAATGGTGTAATGTTTTTCAATCAAAAAATAAATTTTTAGAGGCGAATACGTCGTTTTAGAGCAAATTTCAAAAAGACACGTTTTATTTAGAATTGATCAGAAATTGCAAAATTGTACTAGTTTTATCTAAAAATCCACTTCTATTCAAATGAGGGAATGTATGCTACCCAAGCGCACGCCATTGGTACTTTACAAACCTCCGATTACTTTTGCGTATTATACCTTATGCCGTTATGTTTCCCATCAAATTTGAAAATGATATCTGCTATAATTCAGGAATAATCTCAAAAAAATAATTTTTAAAATTCAATTTCAACACCCTGTATAGTCATAATATGCATAAAAAGTAGTATCTGCAAAACCGTCAATTTTAAAACACATATATCTTAATAAATTCTTGCTCAGGATTTGATGTATAATAAAAACTCGGCATAAAAAGCAGGTGGTTCCCAAGGAGTACGTGCTATTTTTAAAGTACGACTGATTGGTGTGTGGATAAATTTGTTCATTTTTTAATGATATACAATCATTTTAACAGCAACTATATTTTTTGCTGATATTTCAAGATTTTACAAGATATGTTGCCTACATTGCTGTGCATTTTATATTATATGCTTTTTACCAATTTCTTTATTACCTTTAATGCCAGAAAAAAATTAACGAAAACAAATTTATTTCAATTTATACGTAACGATGGTATTAAGACTTTAAAAACATATTACATTTTTCAAGTAAATAATAATAATTGTCGCCTTAAAGCTGACTCAGTTATTCGTCTTCTAGCTGTGTACGACGATATAGGCGACATATTGATCGCTCAAATAAACGTCCTTACCCAAGACGAGGCAGGAAACGCCACAATTCACGTTCAAACACCCGATTAAGAACATGACGATTTTGATGTTGTAGAGCCACACGTCGTACAAATAGATAACGATGAAACATTACATGATAGAGAAGCTGATTTGATAGAAATCAAAAATACACAGCAGTATATCGATCAAATACAGCAAAGACATCCCGAACCGTTATATCTTGCAGCTGTAATCATCAAGGAGTACAAGAACATTCCGTTGGCATGATGAATCGCACATGTGATTATTGCCAAGCGAAATATTTCCTAGGCGAAATTACCACACGAAATGAATATACGACGTGTTGTAAAAAAAGGAAAAATCGCTTTACCTCCTATACGTGTACGCAATTCAAGGCAAGGTTTATGTGAACTATTCTGATGTTCACCTCCAACGTCAAGTTCAGAATTACGCTTCCTTATATTTTATCGACTTGGAAGACGCAATAGAAAATAGAATTACGAACTCTGGACAGTTTCAAGTAGATCCTGAAATTATTCGCCTTATCACACATTGTTTGCACAATATAAATGTTTTCGCACATATATACCGAAGTGCACAAGAAGCTGACGAACAACAACGACAAGCACAACAGGTAAATAACCAACCTGCTCCTAACTACACGATCAAATTTGTTGGACAACATCGTGACCGACTTAACAGGGAATACGATTTGCCCGAAACAAATGAAATAGCCTCGATCATGCCCTACGATCCAACGTTGCCGCCAAAAACTCAAATGTGGGTCCATCTTTTGGATCACGACGGCGGTCTTAGACAAATCATACCTAACAATGAAATAACTGATCCGTTAAGCTATCCATTGCTGCTTCCTCATGGAACAACTGGATGGAGTATGGGCATACCGTTCCCCAATCAAAATAATCAGCGAGTCAAAGAAAACATATCCGTATGTGAATTTTACTACTATAGATTTGCTTATCGCGACACTGACGGTTTCAATATTATGAACAGAGGTGGAAAACTACTACAACAATGTATAGTGTCGGCCTCAGAGATTATTTAACTCACAGAGCTGAAAACGAAGCTGTGGAACTGGGAAGAAGAATAATCCTTCCAAGTAGTTACGTTTTGTCTCCCAGATAGCAATTAGAAAAATTCCAAGATGCTCTAAGCATAGCGAAAGAAAAAGGATATCCAAGCTTGTTCATTACGATGACAACAAACACTAACTGGACAGAAATACGACAACATTTGTTACAAGGCGAACAGCCGAGCGATCATCCCTTTTTACTAAATAGAGTGTTCAATCTTAAACTAAAACAGTTAATGAAAGATCTCACTTCATTCCATGTTATGGGTGAATTTATCGCACATTTGCATGTTATTGAGCTTCAAAAAAAAGGTTTACCACATGCATATATTCTTATATTTCTTCGCAACGAAGACAAATTAAACGACCCAGAGAAAATTAATCAGCTGATAAGCGCYGAGTTACCACACCCAATCGCCGAACCAGAACTTTAYGAATTGGTGGGAAAATTTATGATTCACGGACTATGCGGAATCCATAATCCTAGAGAAGTCTGTATGCTAGACAACGGCAATTGTAACAAAAAGTTTCCCAAATACTGATACAATCAAACAACTATACGTGACGGTTTCATAAACTATCGTCGAAGGAAAAACGGCAGAACTATTGAGATACGCCGAAATAATAGACGGTACGTTTCTAACAACCAATATGTGGTACCGTACAACCCATATTTATTAAAAAAATATAAAACGCACATCAACGTCGAAGCCTGCGCAACAATAGAAACGATAAAATATTTGTTCAAATATTTCTTCAAAAATCCTACTGCAGCTACGGTACAAGTCATAGACCGAAATGCAGGACAACTACATCATGACGAGATAGAAAATTTTATCTCCGGAAGATACATGACCCCGACAGAAGCTAGCTGGCACATTCTGCAGCTACCGATGAATAAACTATCTCATGTAATAGAGAGATTACCTGTACACTTGCCAGAAAGACAGCGAGTAATATTTACAGAAAGGGAACTAGAAGTGAATCCTCAGAGATTCGAAGCACCGTGCCACACGAAACTAACCAGATGGTTCGAACTGAACGTAAGAGACCCGAATGCCCGCCAGTATTTATATACTGAAATTCCCAGACATTACACCTGGAAATCTACGGGTTGGGCAGTTCGTCAAAGAGGTCACGACAAAGTCATTCCCCGAATGTATAACGTATCGATACGATACAGGGAATTATATTATTTACGTTTGCTCCTGTTACACGTACGAGGTGCACAATCCTTCGAAATGTTACGCACAGTCAACGAACAGGTTTGTGGTACTTTCGAAGAGGCGTGCCGTCAACGCAACTTGCTTGCGGACGACCAAGAATGGATAAGATGTTTAGAAGAAGCGGGAGCGCGCGACATGCCCGGACAACTGAGGGCCATGTTCGCCTACATACTAATTTTTGGTGAAGTAGACGACCCTGTTCGATTATGGGAAAGATTTCGCCATCTTTTCATCGAAGATTTTCGACGTTCCTATGATGAGAACGTGGCCGAAGTCAAAGCTTTACGCCACATTCAATACGTATTGATGGTGAACGGCAGACGCTTGGCGGATTACCGTCTCATGGAACCACCAGAAAACATACCCGTGGGTATAAACGATCCTATAGACGTACAAGAAGAAGCACGACTTGCAGAAAACATGCAAGCACAGTTGAACGACAATCAGCGTCAGGTGTTCGACGCCGTCATGAATGCTGTAAATAACGACGACGAGCAAGAAAGGTATTTTTATGTATCCGGAGCGGCCGAGACAGGAAAGACCTTCCTATACAACACCCTAATAACAACCCTTCACGGTAGAGAACAGCACACCATAGCCGTAGCTTTTACGGGTTTAGCGGCGGCTCTGCTTAAAGCAGGCCGTACTATTCACAGCAGATTTATGCTACCGGTTCCCGTTTTACCGGATTCCACGTCTTCAATGAGACCTAATTCGCAACACGCAGAATTTCTACGAAACGCAAAGCTGATAATTTGCGATGAAATCAGTATGGTTACGTCAACCATATTCAACTTAATAGACACAACTTTACAACACGTTTGTCGAAACGACAGACCTTTCGGAGGCAAATGCGTAGTTGTAGGTGGCGATTTCAAACAATGTCTGCCTATAATTATCAACGCCGACCGCGCCACGACTGTGATACAAATCGTGAAATTCAGTCAACAATGGCAATTGTTCCGAGAACAACACTTAGAAACCAACATGAGAGTTAATCAAGACGAACGAGAGTTTATCCAGTGGTTGGAATTATTAGGAAACGGTCGATTACCTACAACACAGATAGGTAACATGACCGATCTGATAGCCATACCTGAGGAATGTGTTATCGACAACGTCGATAACCTTATCGAAAGCTGTTTTGGAAATATTCAAAGAGGTGATATTCCAAACGGAGCCATCGTAACACCGCTCAACGAAGACGTAAATAAAATAAACGACGCCGTATTAGAACGTCTAGTAGGTGAAGAAACGGTCTATCACAGCATAGATTCTGTAATATAAGACGCCCAAATAGAAATCAATCAGTATCCGCCGGAATTTTTGAATTCCATGGATCCATCTGGATACCCACCCCACGCCTTACGTCTCAAAGAGGGATCCATCGTGATGCTGTTGAGAAATCTCAACGTAAGGAACAACCTATTCGATGGCACGAGATTGGTAGTCAACAGACTTGGGCAAAATTATTTAGAAGCACAAGTGATAGACATGTCAGGTCGATTAACCGATCAGAAAGTTTTTCTACCCAGAATAAATTTTCAGACCGGTGACACCAGACACCCGTTCATTTTGAAACGCCGGCAATTTCCAGTCAAACTAGCCTACGCTATTTCCTTTAACAAAAGCCAAGGGCAATCTTTAGACTTTATTGGAATTTACCTTCCGAATCCGGTATTTTCCCACGGACAGCTTTACGTAGCCGCTTCAAGAGTAAGAACTAAAAACGGTCTAAAATTTGTAGTCGTCAACACAAGAACTCAAGGTATTCTGTTGACCGATCGTAAGACGTACACCAAAAATTTAGTATACAGAGAAGTTCTGTAAGTATGTGCACTCATAAATTTAGATGTTCCATACTGAACATCATATGTAAATATTACACTTTTCCATTCACTCGATATCCCGGTCGGTATGTATAACAACCGAGTTACGCTAGGTGTGTACGAAAGTACGATACCGTTGCGCCGGTTTCACTTATAAATCCCACAGTCGTCTCTGACGGCCCAGGGAGAGCATCTTACGACATGCTGCCTCCCTATGGGAAAACCTCCAGGAATGCATTTCATATTTTGGAATGTGGTTCCACAGGAATTCAATTTTAATTAAATTAAAGCGTGGGTACCATACACAACTCTAAAATACTACACATCACCATGGGCGTAGCTAAGGGGAGGAGTCTGGGGGGGAACTAAGGCCCCCCTCAAACTTCTCGATAGCCCCCCTAAAAATATTTCTCAAGGTTTAAATATAATAATAATTTATTTATACATATTGATTTTAAATTTTCATCAAATAAGGTAAAACTACCTCCACTGAGAGGGTCAACTTCAATATTTAATGTTTTATTATCTATCGGAAATAATTATTATTCCTACTCAAGATACTTAAGTCCCCAAAAAAATATCATGTTAGCTACGCTCAACACGCACAACAAAACCGATTAACACAGTAAAAATCATCCGACCGGGAATGCAAACGGACAAATACAAGGTCCGATACAGTAAAATATTTACTGAAAAAATAACAAATAATGCACCTTAAAGGTGCCAATATAAACAAAAATTCTTAAATTCCATACAAACACATCTGTTAATTAGTTTAACATTAGCAATTAATATATAACACCATGTAACATATCCATATACACTGCCGTAAGAAGAAACAAGTCCCGCTGGAGTTAACGGTAACTGTATTTTATGCTTATATAAATAGTGATATTAATAATCACACTTAGGGTAGGGGGACCCAAGAGTATGCAGTCCCTAAGAGTACGCGGTCGTCAAAAATTAAAGTTGGCAATCCTGCAGGCGTGTGCTTCTGTCACTATTAGATACGTGATTGTCGGTGGCGAATGCGGGTGGTGTAGTTTACTTCATTTGTTCAAACAGTCAGCTGGCCGGTAAGTATTTAAGTTTTAGACTAATTTCCTGTAACTTTTTGTGAGAACAGAGTAAGCATTGAGATGATTACAGGTGATTTATTTAAAAAAACACTTGCTGTATCAGAATCTGTGTGTCATTAGGCTTATAACCGTATATACACATAAGACTTTGGGGTTGCATACCCCCAGTCTACGTCTCATAAAGCAAATTTGGAGCCCAGTGTCTAAGAGTACGCACCCAAAGAGTACGCACGCGTACTCTTAGCATCCATGTGCGTACTCTTAGAAACCACGTGCGTATTCTTTCCGGCTAATTAAAATTTAATGAAAAAATATATTTTTTGCAGATAATGAGTAAATACAAGAGGAAATCTGAGCGTTCACTAAAATTTACTGCGGAGATATTGCAAGAAGCCCGCGAAAGAATAGATAGGAGTGAAAGCAAGAGATCCGTAGCTGCTTCATTAGGTGTCAACGAATGCTCCTTACGAAAACGCTTAAAGGTGGGAACAGTTCCGGCGACGCTTGGAAGATTTGTTCCTGTTTTCTCACCGATCGTGGAAGAAGACCTAGCGAACCACATAAGGGAACTTGATAAGCGATTTTATGGACTGACTGTGWGARACGTGATGTTACTGGCCCTCCAATACGCTGAAATKAACAMTTTCTCACATCGTTTCAACAAAGACAAAAAGACTGCTGGAAGAAACTGGACAAGGGCTTTTGCTAAAAGAAACAACTTATCTCTTAGAAGTCCGGAAAAATGTAGTTTGGCAAGGGCCGTTGGATTTAATAGGGTGCAGTTTCGTCGTTTTTTTGACAACCTTCGCGATTGCTACAGTAAGACAAAAGCAGGGCCTCATCGCATTTTTAACATGGATGAGACGGGAATGTCTACCGTCCCGAACAAAATTCCGAAAGTCTTTGCCCCAAAAGGCAAAAGAAATGTCTCAAAAGTCGTGTCGGCTGAGAGGGGACAAACTGTTACCGCGGTATGTTGCATGAGTGCATCGGGGATCTGGGTACCCCCAGAAAGCGAATGAGAGATGAGTTATTTGTTGGGGCACCTCCTGGAACGTTGAGACTAGTAGCAGAATCTGGCTATATGAATACAGATCTTTTTCTAGAGTGGCTGCACCACTTCCAGAATTTTGTTAAATCATCAGCAGAGGATCCAGTAATTTTGATATTAGACAATCACACGTCACACTGTAGTTTGCCAGCAATTATTTTTGCCAGAGAACACCGCATAACATTGTTAACACTACCTCCGCACGCCAGTCACA
The DNA here is from genome assembly GCA_025024175.1 of Rhyzopertha dominica. Lineage (NCBI taxonomy): Eukaryota > Metazoa > Arthropoda > Insecta > Coleoptera > Bostrichidae > Rhyzopertha > Rhyzopertha dominica. Next base: position 34,410,065 of record QCXZ01000138.1, read on the forward strand.
AGATGCAGCCCTTAGATAAAGGGTTTTTCGGGCCCCTTAAAAGTGCATTCTCGGCAGAATGTGACAAATGGATTGTTAACAATCCTGGCAAAGTTATCACTCTGAAACAAATATCTTCGTTATTTCATAATGCCTACTCAAGGGCAGCAACCATAGGTATCTGCGAAAAATCCTTTGCTGCAACAGGTCTGTATCCGTACAACCCAGACATATTTACAGATGACGATTTTGCTCCAGCCCAAGTCACCGATGTGTTATTGGAGGAAAATGTTGACCAAACTCCTGACATTTCCGTACCTGCTGCTTCTTCTAATACGCCACAGTCAAATTCTTCTTCTGATGAAGATGATAACTTACCTCTACGCGTGTTACACCCACTACATACACCTCCCAGAAACGATATTCCAGTAGTAGAAAATCTTCCATCTATGTGCCCAAATGAAAGTGCCTACTATTGTCCTCTCAAACGTCCGAACAGTCCCGTTGCCGGTCCAAGTCATTCCTCAATCTCGAATATGGGCACTTGCAGTCTTAGTACGGTAACTCCGGAAATGATAGTTCCATTGCCAAAAATTAAAGAGCCGCAAGTCCGAAGAAAGCATGGCAAACAATCTGAGATTTTGTCGTCTACACCATACAAAGACCAACTCGAGGAAAGCTTAGCAGAAAGGACGAAGCAAGTTAAGCGTTCGGTTTTTTCGGACAAATCCACCTGCAAGAATCCGAAGAAATCTAGGGGAAAGAAGGAAGATAAAGATGCTGTTTGTCCTTCGTGCAAGGAATCGTACAGTTCTACCACTAAAGGGAGCGACTGGTTACAGTGCGCCAAATGCAAAAAGTGGTGGCATGAAGACTGCAGTAATTATCTAGGGCAAGGAATATTTACCTGCAACGGATGTATCGATGAAAAACAATTATAATTTTATATTATGAACGGAAATATTAACTGCGTACTCTTAGGTACAGAACTGCGTACTCTTAAGACCAAGTGTGCCTAAGAGTTCGCAGTTGCAATATGCCACATTTTTGAAAAATACAAGTTTCTGTTAAATTTAAATGTTCCAAAGAATATATTTTATGTTGAAGTAGATTGTAAGTGATATTTTTGTAGCAAAATAATAGTTTATTTCCGGATAGTTTCTTTTCTATCCCAGTTTAAAAATTAAGTGCGTACTCTTAGAGCCCCCTACCCAACTATTTTTACAGATTATAAAAGTCACCAAAATTTCAAACGAACAGATAAGAAATAGCGACCGTATTAAATGAAACATTAATGAATTACCAAATAGTAAGTACGACAATTTTTTTAAATTATTATTACTACAATGAATAAGCTCCAGAAATTTGCAAATCCTTGATGTATCGATCAATATGAAGAGGAAGGAAATTACCAATAACATCATTAAGATGCGTACTTAGATTCTTCAAACGACCATCTCTTAAAAGTGCACTAATAAACCGTATGTAATATTTACTTGCAGATTTTCAAATCCACAGTTCACATTTTGTTATCGTTACCAGAGGAACAATATATCAGCGACTTAGTAAGACTATATATTACTTCACATATTCATTATAAAGATAAATAATTGTTCTTCTATACATATTACGTACATATATAATTTTCAGAGCAAGAAACTCATACAATAAAATATAAACATCGCATTTTCCAAAAAACCAGTTAGCTATGAAGAAATGAATTGAAGCAATAAAAACAGTTATTACGGTGTGAACTACGATAAACGGGAGTAGAAAATGGAAGACAAAGTCGACTGAGTTAAATTACATGATCAACATTCATACGAGGTAATTTTATTATATAAATATAAATAATATAAAAATCTACAACTGATTTTTTTCAGGAAACATGTCCAATGACGCAACCAATATTTCCACTAACGAAGCGAGGATCTATATGTTTACAGCACCTACCTTCTTTAAAACATCACGTAAGTAACGTTATTATATTTTACTTATAATCCCTTACATATTTTTTCTTTTTTGCAACTTTTCAGAACGACGAAAATTACAGTATTCTAAAACCCATTGACAAAACACCGCACTTATCATATTTTAACGGCGATAAATAAACTATCAAAAACGAAGAAGGAACTTTTTCGTAAAATACTGCAAACTTAAAAATGTTTCCATACACATTATTTAAGTGATGACGCATCAACGCATCGAACAATCCAATAATAAAATACTTCGGTTAATATATTTTAACAGTAGTGCATAAACTATGAAGAGCGAAGAATGAACTTCCTCATAAAATACTGCAAATATGAAAATGTTTCATACGGATTTTGTAAGTAAATACAGATCAAAATTTATTTATACTACTTATGTGAATTTTTCTTACAGACAATTCCATACAAAATAAATCTGGATGGAAAATTACAAAATTACCCAAACGATTCGTAAAGCTTATATAAACAATCAAAACATTTGATAATCCCAAGAAAGTGAATCGAGCTGACATTTAGAAGATTTCCAGTAATACGACCACTACATTTTCTTCACCAAATGTCTTCACAGTAAACAGAAAAAAGAACATTAATTACCCCGAAACATCAAAAATGTAATAAACCTATGTCTGTAATATGACTATAGGTGGTGTAGATGCCCAATAGTTTATTTGAACATTGTAGTAGTTGCAACGACCCGATATCGGTAGGCGTGTGGGAGCGAACGCGCGTGTGCAGACGGGTATGGCAGCGTGCAGACCACCATTGTAAAAACCTAACCTATGTTCATGTTCACCTCGTGGAGGTACTTTCGATGTTCATGTTCACCTCGTGGAGGTTTTCAATGTATGTGTTGCCTACTGTACGTTTAAAAATACATAGGTGTTTCAAACCAGCGTAGAAGTTTCATTTCAAAGAGTGGAGCGCTTGAAGAAGCCAAACTTTTCACCTATGTTCATCATATTCACTACAATCCACTAATTGCTTCTTAACTTTCTTAGAATACCATCCTGACAGTCCACGCAACATTAGAACATACGTCAGTCCTACCCGTCGACTAGGGTTACCACCTCTCCGGGTCTCGCCCGGAGTTTCCGGGCCTGGAGGACAATCTCCGGCTCTCCGGGCGAACATAAATTTCTCCGGTCCTAATGGTTTTTTAGATTTCAAATGTCGTTTTTTAGGAGAAAGTGAGAGACACGAAGTGACCTTTTTTTTCTTCTTCTGCGACTTTTTAACACGGCGCCAAAAGACGGTTGCCAATATTGTCATATACTCGACACCCTCAAATGTCAACTTCGAAAATTCATTCCCGATCAGTTGACATTTGAGAGCGTCGAGTATACTTCAATTAAGAGCTTTATTATGAAGGCAAATTCACATGGCTTCGGCTGTGGCTGCTGTGAGTGGCCAGTGGATACTGCCGCATGCGCACATGTGAATTCCGCTTAATTCTCGTCCTGTCAAAAACCTAACCTCATATGTATAAGTTTAGCTGCGTACACGTTTAGAATAAGAGCAATCGACATTTCCTGATATAATGGCTGAAAAATGTGAGAAATCTCCGCCAAAGAAAAAAAAATCGTACTACTGTAGTTTTCAAGATGCCTGGTTACAAGATCCAAGTTATAAAACTTGGTTGAAAAAAATTGATAACTTCAGTGGTGCTTGTTCAAAGTGCAACAATGTCACTTTTACAATTAAACATGACGGCGAAAAAGCAGTAAGAAAACACCTGTTAAGTGATCATCATAAAAAAACGATGAAGATTATCGGGGCGAATAAACTTGTGGAAACGTTCTTGACAGTAAAAGGTATTCTTAAAAAATGAACCAATAAAAAAATCATAAAAAATAAATAAAATAGAATTTTTATACAAAAAATTAATTTAATTGTAAATAAATATAATATATAATTAAATATATGTATAATATAATAATTTATACTTATTATATAATATGTTATATAATATGTATATATTATATAATATATTATATTATATATATTTATATAAATATTATATTYATATATTATATATTATATAATATAATATAATATAATATGTAAATAAATATATATATATAATATATAATATAATATAATAAACATAACATAAAAATATTAAAATGTAACGGAAAATTTTCCTCTGTTTCTTTTTCTTATAATTAATTTTTATTAATTTTTTTAGGATCACCTGAAGAATTAAAAATTGCCAAAGCTGAACTGGTTTCTGTGTATCACGGGGTAAATCACCACCATAGTTACTTAAGTATGGATTGCGGTCTTAAGCTCACCAGCAAATTGTATCCTGACAGCACCATCGCCACTAAGCAGCAATGTGGACGGACAAAAGCAGAATCTCTGGTTGAAAATATTTTGGCTAACAAATCAATTGAAATGGTTTTGCAAGAGATGAAAGTTTCGAGTGACTCGCCTGTTTACTTCTCAATTGCAACGGACGCTTCAAATAAAGGCAACCGAAAATTGTACCCAATTGCAGTTAGGTACTTTGATATAAATCGTGGAGTGAGAGATAGAATCGTTGAATTCTATGAAGACAGCAAAGAAGCGTCAAAAAATATCTATGATCAAATAATGACTTGTGTAAATAGTCATGGCTTGAACGTGAATTTCTGCAGTTCCTATTCAGCTGACAACGCCAGTGTTAATTATGGTGACAATAACTCCGTCTTTCAAAAACTTTGCCTCATTAATCATAACCTCATCAAAAGTAATTGCAACGCTCACGTTATTCACAATACTGGCAGAAATGCGTGCAAGCTCTTGTCATTTGATGTTGAAAATCTTATTTTAAAAGTTTTCGCCGAATTTTCTCACAGCGCGAAAGCAGTTGATATTTTAAAAACGTGTTTCGATGACTTCGACATGGCGTATGAAAACGTTCTGAGACACGTCGTCACTAGATGGCTGTCACTTTTTCCGGCTGTTGAACGTATTATCAAAATTTGCCCTGCTGTAAAACAATATTTTCTCAATCAAGGAGAGGACGATACTGATAAAACGATTTGGATGTTCGTCAAAGATCAAGCCGATGAAATGAATGATGATCTCAACAGCCATTTGACTTTGCCGGAATGCTATCTCTACTTCGTCCATCACTTCATGTTCCAGTTGACCAGAAGCATAAAATTGTTGGAGAAAGATTCAACCATGATTTCACATGTCCATGGAGTCCTGACATCTCTGAGAGGCGGTCTTCAATCTCGATTGAAAGACAAATATTTTGGAGCAAAAGTTAATCAAAGCTTGGTCCATTTGCCATCATATCAACGGAAGAAATTCGAGACTGAAGCGATTACAGTCTATCAGCGAGCAATTGCTTACCTCGAAAAATGGTACGACTATGAAAATACTCCATTCCAACACTTCTCTGTAATCAATTTAGATAAAGAAGATCTACAATTTCAAGATTTTCTCCAAGCAGCCAAAGCAGTCAAAATTGATCTTAATGAAGACGTGCTTTACGACGAAATCATTTCAATATCGACGGTTATTCAACCAATAAAAAATCTCGAGTTGGCACTGGACTTAAAATGGGTTAAAATCTTCGCAACATCGCAACAATTCCAAGAGCTCCCAAAATTGGTCGGAAAAATACTGTCGATACCAATAAGCAATGCGTACGTTGAAAAAGTTTTTTCAATAATGAACAACGTGTGGACGGATCTACGCAATCGCATGAGGACTGAATTGGTCAAGGCAGAACTTTTCACAAAACTGAATTTTGATATGACGTGCGATGAGTTCGAGAAGTATTTATCACATCCGGATCAAACTTCTTTATTGAAAAAGGCCATGTCAAATGAAAAGTACACATGGAAAAAAAAAGGTATAATTTCTAAAATAAAGTGATATTTCTATGATCGCTTATTTTAAAGTAGTTAATTTCTACTTTTCCATATTAATTTCTTGACTATTTTGAAGTAGTAACTCAAATTGTACTTTTCAGATTTAGAGAAATTGCAAACATTAATAATTATAATTAGCATTTTTTTGTTCACAGGGTGGAAAACGAAAAATGAAGCAGAGAACACGAAGTAAGAATCAAAAAGGACTTCCAAATGTTGTTCAAAATAAATTGATTGATATATTATTATGAAAAGGATTCAAGTGGTTTGTAAAAGTATTCAAAAATTATTGCTTTACTTGCATGTGATTATCAATAGTACAATGTATTATCTAAGGGATAAAATTTTTCTTTTTTATTCATGAATAAATATATGTGTAAGCTAAAAATTGATTTGAATATCTCACTTCCCATCTTATCCCCCCCCCATACCGCCCTTCCCACCCACCTACGGGGAAAAAATCTCCGGGCGAGAGTTCAGGATGAGGTGGTAACCCTACCGTCGACAGTATTCTACAACATCAGCTCTTCGCCTCCAACAATCCAACGGAATTTGATAACCTTAAGAAAATGAATCGAGCTGATAATTAAATTTCTAACAAGACATCAGCAGATGCTTTCGCAGTAAATAAAGAAAATAGTATTAATTGCCCCGAGATATCAAAAAGTAATAAACCTATATTCACTATATTTATTATAACCCACTAATTCTTTCTCCCTCTTTCTTAGAACACCATCCTAGCAATCTAGCATCATCAGTCCTACGACACGTTAACGGTATTCTACAACATCAGCTCTTCACCTCCACCAGTCCAGCGGAACATCATCGCAGTCACCACACCTTACGGCAGTGTAGAAGTAATCAAGAAACGAAGATTGTACTTAGTTTTAAGGTATTCCAAATTGTATGAACCCCAGAAATTCATACTGTCATTAGTCTTACGATATTCCAAATTTTATAAACCCACAAAAATATTAACTTCATACTATTATAGATACATTACCACACGATATTACTAAACGAATATTATTTTTAAATATTTATACAAATTACACCTACTTTTTTTAACTAAATGAAATACAAATTTCTTACAAAATTAAATATATTTAAAAATAACATTTGTTCAGTAAATATTCTCGAAACAAAATTATATTATTCTATTAACATTGTGATTTTATACCACTCAAATTTCTTCTTATTGTAAAAGTAAATATTAGATTAAATTTATTGTTTTTATTGAAACATCATACTTTTTTGTACTCTTTAATATACAATATCGTGTGTACAATTTGTTTTTATATTATTTTAATATATGTATTTCAATTTACGTTTTCGTACGTTTTTTTCATTTCTTTTAATTATTAACTTACAAACTTAAAAAATTCAACATCCTATCTAACTTTTTAATATACCGGTGAATCCCAGACTGCGATTTATCGCGATTGCCGGATTGTACACTTTTTAGGATTTTTCGAGGAAATTTCGTTTTTGCCCTATAACTTTTAAACGCGACGCCGCACGGCTTTAAGTGCGGTATGCTTTTTTGTAGCCCACGACCCGAGGAACGTGGTGGACCACTTCTGATAACCGGTACCCAACTGACACGCGAGGAACGAAAAGCCCGACAGGGGCACGCTTGAGGTTCCGGTCTTTTTAAAATCTTTCAAAATAGAATATTGGGTGTCCAAAAATTTTTTTTGCAGATTATCATATTTTGCAAATAAAGTTAATTTTTGTAAATATTTTTTAACCTTACCCCGCATAATAAATATTGCTTTATAGTTGGATGCCGGCTTTTACTTTCTTCAATTAGTGTCTTTACCATGTATGCGTAATTTTTACTCCTTCTTAGTGAAAAAACAAGACAAACTACTAGTCGCCGCCATTTATGTTAATAGGGTTGTTCAGAATTTTTTAAGTGTTACTTTAGTAGCTTATTACAGTACAAATTATGCCTACATACCAATCGCTGCACACAAAACCCCAAAATATGGACTAACTTTTAAATAAATAAAGTACAAAGTTCGTTCTACAGAGAGAGAGGCTAGGAAACCAAACCCTGCGATGAGGTAGTACGTGATGTAGAAAACCAAACTAGCCTCATCGCAGGGTTTCGTTTTGTAGCCTCTCTCTGTAGAACGAACATTGTACTTTATTTATTTAAAAGTTACTCCAAATTTTGGGGTTTTGTGAGCAGCGATGGGTATGTAGGCATAATTTGTACCGTAATAAGCTACAAAAATAACACTTAAAAAATTCTGAACCCTATTAACAAAAATAGCGGCGAATAGTTTTTCTCGTTTTCCAGTAAGAAGGAGTAAAAATTGTGCATACATGGAACAGACACAAATTGAAGAAAATAAACGGCGGCATCCAACTATAAAGCAATATTTATTATACGGGGTAGGGTTAAAAAATATTTACAAAAATTAACTTCTATACAGAGTTTATACTGGGTGTTAAACGTAAAATGAAGAAACTTAATCTCCCTGCCAAAGCGGTTCTTTTATTAGATAATGCCCCGGGAACCCTCAAAATTTATGCAGTGAAGATAAACAGATTTTTGCTATATTTTTACCACCAAATGTGACTCCTTTGATCCAACCTATGGATCAGAATGTGATTCAAGCGGTCAAACTGAACTACAGAAAGAATTTATTGAAAAAAATTGTGTCATCTGAAACATTAGACATTTCCGCAGAATCTAAAAAAAATTAACTTGAAAGACGTTGTGCATAATTTAGACAAAGCCTGGCAAAATGTTAAAGAAGAACTTATAAAGAAGTCTTAGGACCCACTATTGACTCGAGAGACAAATCCGGATAACTGGGAAGAAGAAGATGAAATACCTCTGTTGAGATTGGCATGTACGGGTAGATTCGAATCCATTGATGAAGATATAGAAGAAGTTACAAAACTAACTAAGCAAATTACTAACAACATTACTAATCAAGAAGTTGTAGAATGGGCAATGGGACAAGAAGAATCTTGGGAAACTTTGAAAATTGAAGAAGTGGTAGATAAAGTTTATCACAATGAAGCAGCACAGTGTTTTAAAACTTATATAAAGTGGGCACAACAAAATTCTGAGTCAATCTCCAATATTCTTCTTCTGAGCGAAATGAAAAAAAGGCCGAAATAGCGCAAGCAGGAAACATGAAGCAGTCAAAAATCACAAACTATTTTTCACATCAACATCAAACCTAAGAAGTTTTATTATTGTTTAAGTAGCTTATATTATTTTTTATAGCCACTACTTTGTTTAGAAAATAAATCTAATGTACCAAAAGTAGCGTATTTTTGTCTAACAGAACAATTTGATAATCCGAACACATTGATAATCCGAACAGCCTCTTGCAATTATTAGATCGGATTATCAAGGTTCTACTGTAGTTAGAAACACGCTAGATGAATGGGGTAGCTGTTCTGATGGAGTTCATCGAACACTATATGGCTTCTATTTTAAATTACTTAGCCGGCATGTTAACTAGCACAGAGAAAAAACAAACGCGAAACTTTTAGTCAAAGTGTTGCAGGTGCAGTAACGGCTGGTTAGGGACGACAGGATCAGCCATGCCGTAGTTATTTGTACCAAACAAAATGCAACATAAATTGGTATTTTTTCCTTACAAACTATTGTTTTCCCAATTTGACTTTCTTAAAATACACGCCAATAGGTACTTATACCGACCGAAAGTCGTGCGCTCCAATCTATCAGCTGCTATGGGCTTAGTACGGAGTGCCGAAAACTTGGATTCACGGCAGTAGATAGAAGGTTGTAACTGTATACAGAAACGGTCCCAATTCGTAGTGTTAAACGTGTTAAAAATTTATAAAAATGTATTCCTTCGCTACACCTTCAAGGTGCATTTCAAATTAGATTTTAATACATCATTAAACATTGCAGCTTCACGCACTCACCCTGTCATTTTTAATACTTATTGTCTAAATCTAGTTACATCCAAGAAATAAGAGCAAACACGGCTTAGATTTGTCATTGTGACATTTGGGTGGTAAAATGCAGTTTGTAACTATTGCAAACGAAATATTGATAGTGAATCTAGTGTTGTCCTGTGTTAGCGATTGTGACACTGTTTCCTTGTTTGGTTTACTCTTTTTTAGCTGTTGAAGTGTTTCTTCATTATTAGTATTGCGTTATATTCGTTAGTCCAACTATTGTTATGCTTTGTTATAGTTGTTGTTCCATATCCTTTAACGTGTTTGTTTTCTCTTAATCTGCTATTTTTCGTTGTTGAAGTGTTTGTTCGTTATTAGTGTGTACTTTCTAACTATTGAAATATTCATTGTCCTTTGTTACTGATTGCTGTTCTGTTGTCACTTCTTTTTAGCAGTCTTGCTTGGTTTACTGTTACTCGTTGTTCAGTTATGTGTTGACCTTTGGTCTGTTTCCTTTCAGTTTATTGCTATTATTTTTTTTTCTACTCTTTCGTGACCATAATCTATTTTATATTCTATCTGCATTTATAAAATGAACGTACAAAGCCATAAATATTCTCATGTTATGTGTGAAGTACGTAAAGGTAGAATTAAATCGAATCAAAATAGGAATAAATTGTACTGAAAGGATATTGCTGTCAGCCTACAGAAGCACGAAAACTGTTTCCAAAAACAAATTAAAATTAATGAACTGTGCTGCAATCGACGCTACATCAGCATATACCACTGAAAGAACAAGCTAAAGAAGTAACTAATGAAGCACTACAGAATGTTACGGTAAGAGAAACGAAGTACATTGATTATAATGGAATATTTACAGAACATCAGTGTCCTGCTTGATGGGGAGCAAGAAAACTATGTGCAAATAGACGTAGCCCCTCAAACTGATTTTGATGAAGACCAGAATGACAATAGTGTACAGTCAGATGGATGTGGTAGTTCCATTGGCAATGAACAAACTGTTAAGGACCATCGAGTTGAAGGTTTCGCCTTCTCTTTCAATACACCGTTTCTAGTCAGAGCAAATGCTGTGTATGGGGGAATCAAAGTGACAGAAAAGTACTAAGCAAAGAAGCTATCATGATGCATTTGCTACCCACAAAATAATTATTCATTTTGAAAACAGGACCTGTAGTGATCATTTGAATCAAAAAAGTTGTGTAGCTGAGGAATCTAAGGAAAAACTTACAGTCAAAAGCGACCAAGTAGAATGGAGTATCTATTGTATATATCGAACTTTGTATTGTCACTGGTGTCATTGTACAACGAGTCAAAGCGGTCACACCTCAACTTTGCTAACCTTGAATTATCCGATTTCCATTTAATGACTGGTTTAAACAAATGCCAATTTGATAAACTACTGACTTACCTTAAGAATATTCGGAACAGTAAAAACAGAAGTGCTAGAAATGTCCTGGCTATATTTTTAGTCAAACTTCGGTTGTATTTGTCGCAAGAAGTGTTTGCTTTTTTGTTTGGAATTAAGCGTCAAAAAATCATTAGCGTAACACTACGATGTGTGGCGGAGGATTTAGAACAAAATTTTGTACCTCACTTTCTGGGGTATAAAGCCATTTCAAGGAAGCAAATAATAGAAAATCATTCGCTGCGTATGGCAGCTCCCAAACTTACGTAATACAGCGGCATGCGTTATTATCGATGGGACTTACTTGTACATAGAAAAGCCTTCTAATTTTACACTTCAAAAGAAGACATATTCAGTACAAAAAATTGTAAATTGGTCAAACCACACGAGTTTAACGACAACTGGCTACATTATTGATATTGATGACATTTTTTGTGCAGATGGCGGAAATAATGATGCCCAGATTCTATTATGGCCACAAAAAGCATATGTCATCTTCTTCACAACCTTTAAAAGGAAGATGCGCTTATATTAGATCCGATTATAGAGACGCCGTATCAATGCTAGAAAACATGGGCTATATGGTATTTACACCAAACCTTCTAGCAAAAGGACACAAGCAATTGTCAGCTGATGGGACMAATCAGTCACGAAGAGTAACCATAATAAGGTTTGTGATTGAAAATATTAATGAACGGATAAAAAATCTTTTGCATTTCTTTAAAAATTCCGTATCTGGATGTTCTAAATTCGTGGTTTCATATAGCATGCGGCATACTTATGCCATTTTTCCTCTCATCGTTAGCGATAAGGAATATAATGAACAAATTGTAGAGGCCGCTATAAATCAGATTAATCAATCTAATGATTTACAAATTCGGTTGGAAAATGAGAATTTAATATTGTCAAAAAACAGTGGAAAACATTTAACAGGAATTGCCTGAATTTCCAAAACTCAACCAGCACGACATGAAGAGAATAACGCTCGGATTCTATCAGGCGCAAATGGCATAGTTTTATGTGAAACAGCATACAGGTATAGACGGCGAAGATTTATTCGAATTATATCTCAACACATCACATCAATACCAAATTAAAGCAAGAATTCAATCTCGGCAAGTTGTTAAGGCCTCCTATCAAACCTGTCTCAGCTATGGTCCAACACAACAAGTTTATCACTCCATTTTAGGCTGGGCTGTACATGTTAGCCTGAGAAACGTTGGTTGTTGATCTCATGTAACGTGTTTGTTGTGGTATTTTGGGTATACCGAACGTCCCAAGACTATTAAAAGAAGACGTAATTACACCGGACATCTAGCAAATGCAAGAACTTTTAAACACTCAGACTGCAATGGAAATAGATGAACCTGGTTTTACTTGGTTTCCGAATGTTAAGTCATTATTTTACTAATAATAATCTTAACTCTTATTTTTTTTTTTGGTATTGGCTTCGTTTTTATTCAGCAACTTGGCTTAGTCATATTAAATAATGTTATGTTAAAAAGTAGTTTTTGTTCCTTTTGCTAATACTCTTCTCTAGTTTGGTCTTTATTTTCATCTTACAGGCGTTACTTTTCCACATCTAATAAATTTCTGTTTTCAAAATTTTTGCTTCATCTCTGACGGAACAGTCCTAAAAGCTACAGGCTTTTGGAGAAAATTTTTACTTTGCCGTCTCGGGAAACATTGTTGAACCTGCTAAATAGACTACCTTTTGTAGTCTCAATAAACAGATATTGAATTCCTTAGAGACAGCTGTAAAGAACATGGATTCTGCACATCGTACTTGCCGTTTGATATTTGATAAAATGTCCGTACAGCCAGCTTTACCATACAGTAAAAAACAGTCATTAGGCTTAGCACACGTTGGTCATAGCTATAGGCGTCATAATTTTGCAGACCACATACACGTTTTTATGGCACGTGGTATATGAAGAAAATGGAAGCAGCCTATATGCTTTTATTTCAACCAGGGAGGTTTAACTTCTGCTGAAATGAAAAGTAAATTACAATTAAGTATAAGAACTTTGACCGATATTGTCCTAATTGTGATAGTCACAGTATGCGATCAAGCAGTACTAACTCTGCTGCAATTAACTTGTTGAAGCAAGAAACACGCACCCAAGAAATATTTGGCTTTATGGTAGGGGAGAAAGAAGTTTATTCCCTTATTTGATCCACCACATTTATTAAAAGGCAAACAATTTCAAATCTTTTACATTTATTATTCTTTAATTTATGCTGGAAAAATATTACTTTATTCTATAAGTATACATAATAATTTTATTGATGCTGGCCTGCATTACACCTGGGAAAATGGAGAAAAACAACTAACTGTAAAGTCCTAACTACTCTTTATGAGCAAGATACCACCGGGGATGCTGATATGAAGATGTTACTCCCATATATATAAAAACCGCCTGAAGAAGATGAAAAGTTTTTCCATAATGAGAGGTAACTTAACACTTAATTTGTTTTTTTATTGCAATATAAAATGCATGATATTAAGAACGGTCCACAGCCAAGGTGCATACAAAGTGTGCTCACATGTTTCATGTAATATTTTCGTTTATATCAGTAAATAAAGGTGTACAATGGTAATATGGTCCTCTCTTGGAAAACCTGTTTTCTGGGAAAAGTATAAATTAACGAAAATATTGCATAAAACATCTAAATTCACTAATACACATGCACCCTGAGTGTGCAACGCCCTTAAATTAAAATATATACATGTTTCTGTACCAGTTGATGGGCAAAAATACCCATAGGTTTTTAATTTTAATTGTAACATGTAATGGGTAAAATTATTAATTTAATGCAGAGTGGATTCTCTTTATAAAATCACACTACCCTTCCTTACCTTATGCTACATACAGTGTGTCGCATTTAAGATGAAGACATCCCCATATTTTAGTTATTTAAAGGAATACAGATATGAATTTTCGCACAGTAATAAACGGTGACGGGTCATATTTTTTAAGATACTTAAACGAATTCTGAATTTTAAACTCGACTACTACGTATTTACAAATAGGGTCGATTCTCAATATTTTGTTTCGCGTTAGAGATATCGAAAAAAATTATTAGAAAACGTTCAGAATATTTTTGTAGGCCCGTATACCAAATTTCATGAGAAAATTTAAAAATTATTACGTTTTCTTTTTTTTAATTTTATACTTAGTGTGCCATGGAAAATAATAAAATTGACACTGTCAAATACTAGTCAGTTTGGACTTTATTGCGTACATTTCTAGTTATTGAGATAGTGACCACAGAATTAACACCCAGTTTTTAATTTTTGCATTGTTTTAGTTATAATTGGTGATCAGAAAATCAAAATGCTATTAAGAAATCGAAATAATTCGGTTGTTTGGTGATAACGCTCGCAGCAGCAGACAAGTTGCTGCAGAGATTAACTTGAGACATCCCGAACGTGCTCCCATTAATCATGGAAAAGCAGCCGCTAGAATAAATTAATTATCAAAATAAAATTCTCATTCCTTTATGTTATTTACTTTATTGAAATATTTGAATACATAACACTATTAAATGGTCAAGTTCTTACTTTCCATAGCGCATTAGTTATAAAATTAAAAAAAGAAAACGTAATAATTTTAAGATACTAAAATATTGAATTCGTAGTAGGCCGAGTTTAAAATTCAGAATTCGGTTAAGTATCTTAAAAATATGACTCGTCACCGTTTATGACTATGCGAAAATTCAGATCTGTATTCTTTTAAATAACTAAAATATGGGGGTTTCTTCATCTTAAATGCGACACACTGTATTATCTCTGTTATTTTCTTTAGAAGTGAAAAAAATAAAAATTATGTAACATTTTGGTCTACACGTATATGAGAAATAAATTGGAGATCTATAATATACAAGTAATTACATATAAAAATATTGTTTATTTGCCGATAATGGGTTTTTTCCCAAGTCTGCACTGGGAATAGCCAATTTCTTTCTGACCATGGACAAAGTTTTTGACAGCTTGAATGGGTCAAGAGTGCTAGCAGATGAGGAAAAATCTTTTAAATGTGCTGTGAGACGGTTCTCCATTTTTAATATGAGGCTATTAAGGTATTCAATTCTGTCCAGTATTTTACTGCTGCGCGAACATTTGTTCCTCCTTCTTCAGAGCACATGGTCTGGCTGACCAGGCTAGTTTTTCTCATGTCCATAAATGTTACATAACATTGACCCATTCGTATCACTTCGGCTGTAACATTCAAGCAATTTTTCTTCATCCGGACCTGTAAAATTAAACTGCAGGAAACCTCCATAGTCGAGAACTTGGCCTCGCTGAAGTGGGTCAGTGAAAATTATGAACTATGTTACAGGACGCCTCTGGCAGCTGTAACGGGTAACCCTATCTGCTTAGTATTTGCAGAGAAAAGTCGTGAGAATGCCAACTAACTGGGGAAATTGGTTCGGTTTTGAGCGAAATTTTATCCTTTTTCAACATCTATTATTGCAATATATACATCTTTGTCTCACATCCATTTAAGATGCTACCGAGAGGGCAGTAGAAGTGCTGATTCTGCATTGTGATTGGTCAATCTTGCTAAAACCTCAAAATGGGGTATTGCTAGATTGTGTAATTTATCCTTATTTTGCTACAAGACATTCATTGACAKACACCCAATTATTATCACCAACATTTTATTTGCAAGGTCGAAGTATATTCTTCGTTGCAACTTAATACTTTGAAATTCCTGACGATATAGAAATAATCTTGCTGGCTTTTGTGCGATTGACTTTAGTGTCGGTACTATTTAAAAATTAATTTGGCAACCTCGCAGGAGTGAGGCCTGCCCGATTACAGTTTAGCGCTTTACGGATTTGTCCATTGTCCGCCATATCGCTTGATCGAATTGACGATTTAAGTGTGATTAAGCGTTCATTTACTTTCCTTTACGTTAATACATTGATAGGAGTGTTAGAAACTAGTGAAGCCTGGTGAGTTACCATTGTTGAAATGTCTTGTTGTACTATTGTGGTCTTTATTTCTTATACAGTTACACCGTTGGTTGAACCACGTGTTGTGCTTGGTGATTTCACTTCGTGTTTCTTTTTTGGGCTTAACTGCTGCAACATAAACTTCGTAAGTTTATAGTTATTGAAGGACAACATATTTTCATTGATTAAGCGTTTGTTTGTAGTGATCTTACTGCTTTGCAGAAGCATACAAGCTTGGTGACTTCAGCATTTTTTTTTGCTGTCTGAGAACCACTCTACAAAAGCAGCGTGAGCCTAAGTAAGTAAGTATTTGTTGTAATGTAATGTGGTTCGTTAATGTAGAATTAATTTTTGTAGCACTGGTACTGGCTGGTTAACAGTATTTAACCCGTATCTTGGAAATATTAAACCTATTTTATTGTAACGTAAGTATTACTGTAGCAATTGCAATACTAAGTGTTTTATTAAGAAAAACTTATCTCACTGTTAGATTCCCATAACACTTAACATCATGCCACAGTGTCGTTGCTTGGTCTGCGGATGCAGATGTTGATAAAATGCATTATTTTCCATCTAATGTTGAAAAGTAAGTGCACGCTGCTTGTTAATAAAGCCAAATTACTGAAATTAACTATGCTTTTATATGTTAGGTCAGAATTGGCAAGAGGCTATCGGAATGAAATATATGCATGGCTTATCACTTCGCAACTATACAATTTGTAGCCGTCATTTTACAGATGACTCTTATTTAAATATAGTTACGCGAAAATTGCGTGTGGATGCTGTTCCATCGTTATATCCCACAGTTAGGCAGCCTGATGTAGTTTGTGTAGAGCATGCTAAAGTAGACGAGCTTTTGGAAGGTAGAGTGCTTTGCTTGCTATATTGCTTTATGTATTTTTAGTGCAGTTTACTTGTAAAATTACATGTTTAAGTGTTCACAGTCTAAACTTGAAGAAATGGATTATTATGCATTTGTAATGTCTTTCTAATTAAGATATCTTTTATATTCTAGCTGAGACATCTAGAAGTGAACCTGTTGCTAGTTGTTCTGGTTTACAAGACTGCCGAAACACACCTGACATGACTGGACGTTCTGTATTCCGGGGCATTCCGGGCTTGTCAAGACCATGCAGTTCACCTAGAAAACGGCGTATTATGCGTATGGTGGAAAACAGGGAGGCTCATATTCGCAAACTACGAAGGGTGTGCAAAAAGAAAGCTGGAGATGTGAAGGCATTAACAGAGTTTGCAGATTCCCCTGTTGTAAGAAACTTATTTAAAGGTAGGTGAAGGACTTAAATTAAAATTAAAAAAAAAGATTAATAATTGTTTGTTGTTGCACAGGGATGTCTAATTCTACAGCCAATTTAATGGATTTTATGGAAGAAAAGGTAGTGGCACTTGCGCTTCTAAAGAAGAGTCCTAAATGTTATAAGTTGCTATGGAAACTTGTTGCTCTCCCATCTCGTACTACTTTGTTGGCCATGTTGCAAAAAGTATCATTCCATTCTGGTATAAATGAACATTTATTTCGTTACATTGGAAATACTATCAACGATAATGAGTCAAAGTACTGTGCGTTGTTATTTGATGAGATGGATATAAAGGAACATGTACAGTATGATAAAAGTAGTGACTGCATTGTTGGCTTAGAAGAGTCTTCTGTGAATAGTTCAGTAATGTTAGCAAACAAAGCCATGGATCTTATGCTGCAAGGTGTGGTTCGTAAGTGGAAGCAACCTGTTGTATTTTATTTCTCCAGTGGTTCTTGTCCATCTGCCATCTTACAAACACGTATTACGGGGGTATATCGTGCATGTGTGCAACTAGCCAAAGTCCATGTTGTGACTTTGATTTGTGATATGGGAAGTTCAAATGTAAAAGCACTTAAGGAAATGGGCACTTCTGTAGATCATCCATATGTCCTTATTGACTCCAGCAAAGTCTTCAGCATGTATGACTCACCACACCTTTTAAAATGCACAGTGGCTTTATTTCGGAAGCCCAATGTTGTTCTTTCTGTTGATGATGGTGTAGAGATGGAATCCCGGTTTGACGACATTGTACAAGCATATAATATTGATAAGGCATCACCTTTGATATTTCCTGCATTGCATAAATTGAAGAGTGCCCACTTATCTCCCATCATGCAGTATGCTATGAAAGTCAGTATTGCTGCGCAAGTGATKAGCCACACAGTAGCAGCTTTCTTTTACTCACTTTTATGTCGAGGTAAGTTTAATATAAATTTGTTATAGAAACTTTATTAAATTTATTCATTACACAGGTGAATTTTAGAACCGTTCTATTGCAACTGCAACTTTCGTTCAACATAGATGAGCTGTTCGACAGTTTCAATGGGAGCGTGCTTTTCCTCCGACAGGAAAGGAAGTGAAATGTTGTATTACAGAACAGTCTGTCCACCTATCCTACTGGGGAACTGCATTTCAGAACGTGAAAGGATGGCGTTTCCAGCGGCGAACTAAATCAGGTAATTTGAAAACCAGTAAACCACCATCTCAGATTGGCTGGTTGACTACCATCAACGCAATTCGTCAAATTTAGACCTACCTTCATGAAGAACGTAAAGTTTCATCCATAAGAACCCGAGCATTTAATCAGGATGCTCTAGAAAATCTGTTTGGAGCAATTCGTGGTGGTTGTGGCTGTTCTGATAATCCAACTGTAGTCCAGTTTGTTGGCAACTTGAAAACGCAAGTTTTAAATGGTTTACATATTATTTCCTATTATCCACAATCACAACTGCATGTTCTTAACGATTTATTACTTACAATGAATTTGTTTGTCATGCACCTGTTTTTTTCAAGTTAATTACGATTCAGCAGTATCGTTAAGTCATATAAGTGGGACTCTTGTTGCACAATTTTGAACAACTGTAATCCATTTATTTACAACGAAATGTATTTTATAGATATGTATACATACTTTTTTCCTCAAATTACTACAGTTAAACTGCACAGTATTTTATAATCTATACTTTGCAAAACTAGTACGGGCTTATAATTATTATCCGAATGTGTATTACACATGTAATTGAAAAGTAACATTTATTACTTCTTCAGCTGACGATGTCTTACAATTTTGGTTGTATTGACTTAACCATTAAATTAAATCAACAAACATGCAAAATACTGAGTACATGGTCACCAATAAAAAACAATTTCGTTACATAGATGCTAATATTTGTTGCATACATTACAAATTCATTCTGTATTATTGTATGTTAAAAGTTTGGGATTTTTAAAAATATTCTATTCTATAAGCAGCATTATTGTAGCTATAGTTATGTTTACCTTACACCACAAAGTTAGTTTTATTTACTTTTATACATAGTATGTATATATAAATTATTTCTATTTGTGTTTAACTATTTGCATTCATATAGTACATGTTTTTTTCTAGTTCTATTATGGCCATTGTCAATTTTACTCGTTATTGTTTTGTAAATAAATGTTTTCCAAGATTTCCGTGTTTCATTTTGAAGTTAAATAAAATAGTAATAAAGTATAGGTACGGTATTCCCTCCATCGCATTTTCAAACCGGCTGGCGTGCGTCACGCGCGACCTCTGCCGTCACCTTCCTTGTAGTTTACCAGTGGCGTAGGCCGAACCCGATATGGAGTTGGACTTCCCTACGACTTTTCTCTGGTATTTGTCCTGACACATTTTTGATGTCGTGTAGCTTTTCAGTATGCCATAAAGTCTGCTTACAAGTTGGATATATTAAATTAAATTACCCTTTTGATATTAATATTTTGATAGTGCTTTTATTTTAACTTGACTTTAACTGAACTTTAACACTACACTATATAATTATTGTTAATTTTTTTGCTCCATAGGAGTGTTTTATAAATACCTATTTCCATATTTACAGGACTTACTTACATTTTGAATTTACACTAGTTTTGGCTGTTACATCATTCTTTGGGTTTGACATGCTTGCCTTTAAAATATATCCAGTTATGTAATAAAGTGGATCTTGAGTTGCACTGAACTTTATGATAGTTTTTCCTTTTTTAATTAATTTTTGCATTATCTTTATTGTTGACACCGGTGATCTCATTTTTGTCAGTTTCCCGGATCGATTGACCTGAAAGTAGGAGGGAGTTTCGAGGTTCCCAATTTTGGTGCAGTGCACAATTCGGGTAGCACCCGTTTAGTTTCTGATCTCGATAATTATTATCAGTGTAAGTTATTGCCAACTAGAACCACGCCCGGTTCCATTCTGGTCATAGCCTGGCATACCGCGCAACCTGGATTCTCCCTACGCTAATAAGTTTTTTTTGTACTCTCTCGTGGAGGCATGTAAGACCGTTGGTAGTAGCAGTGTCTTCGGCGCGCTTATGAACTACTAGATAACTAGTGTCTTCGGCGCGCTTATGAACTTCTAGATAATCATTTTAATTATTTTTTTTCGTTTAGCTTTATTTTTTTCGATTACCCTTTATTAAGATAACACACTCTTGTTTATCTACATCAGCTTTCTGTATGTGCCTGAACGGATCRCAAACACCCAAGTTAGATGTAGGTTCACTTGTGCGATGTGTTTGTCGGCGTTTMATTAAAAGTGAGCTCTGAATTATGTATGGACATCTATAGCTTGTAACCTGGTTGTTAGATTTTAGATTCTGGCTTCGCTAATCTGTACAAAAAAAATAAAGAAACAACGTTCTCTTGACTGCAGAAACCTGTTTAATTTTAAAACACCGAAGACCCACCATCCCCAGCTAGCCGGCTTTATTACAGACTATATGTTGCAAGCATTTATATGGCGAAAGGAGTTCATATTAAACTGAAGAAAATGCATGATTAATACTAACGAAATGTAATTCTAACGTCTTAAACATTTACAGATTTATAAAAAAGCACAGCGATTATTGGAACCTACGAAAGTTCATTAAATACTTCCGGCACACGATAACGGCTAGTTCAGTAGCGCACATAAAAATTTTAAGGAACGTCTCTGCTATCAAAGATTTATAAAGATCAATTTTCTTAATTATTTTTAATCATAAATTATTATTTATTAATTCTGAATTTTAGTGATCAGTGTATTTTAAATGCTATATTTGCAGCGCAAATATAAGCTTTTAACTCGATGCGACTAATGTGATTCTTGTTAATGTTTATACACGATACACCACTGTCCTCGTCCTGTTCTTGTACTTTCGGTAGCGGCACCTAGCCTGAACTCGGAACCTTTTAAACCATGGAACCGTTAAAGAACCGTTTGTTCTAATGCCTTGTTGGTACTAACATTATTAAAACATCAACGTACTTTTTTATAAATATTATATTGTAGGATAATATAGGTATACAAGTATCTAATAAATTATCCATTATATACTGTGAAAGTATGGGGCTAAGCTTAGAACAACATTGTACCTGTACGGAATGTGGAAGTGTGTAAGCGAACAGCCCGAAGTAGACATCATGTATGATGAACAACTGTTCTTAACGAAACTGTACCCGTGCCTTTTTGGTGGTGGAGGAAGTATGGGTTGCGGTGGTCTCGGGGGCAGAAAGCGTCCTAAAAAAGTAATTATTCAATATTGAATAGAGATGGGTGATGTAATTTTGCTTACCCTGTGGCCCCGACAACAGGAGAGCCGTCTGCTTAGCCGACGATGGAACGTGTAACAAGAAGTTCCCGTAGTACTGGTACAACGGGACCAGAATAGACGGCAGTAGGATAAACTACCGCAGACGAAACAACGGCAGGACGATAGAAATACGACGTAATAACAGGACGTACAGAGTGAACAGCCAGTTCGTCGTGTCCTGCAATCCATACTTGCTGAAAAAGTACAAGACACACATAAACGTCGAAGCTTGGCCATCGTTACGTACGATAAAGTACTTATTCAAGTATTTCTTCAAGAACCCCATGCAAGCCGCGGCACAGATAGTCGACAGGAACAATCAACAGCAGCTGGATTATGACGAGGTCGAAGCGAATCCAGGGAGATTCCTGGAACCCAGACAGACGAAGCTGACCAAATGGTTCGCATTGAACGCCAGAGATCCCAATGCCAGGCAGTATCTGTACGCCGAGGTTCCGAAGCATTATCGTTGGAAGGCCGACGAGGAATGGGTGAATCGTCAGAGAGGCCACGAAAAAATTATCACGAGAATGTACAATGTCTCCATAAGAAACAGAGAGCTTTACTACTTGCGTTTGCTACTGCTGAACGTAAGAGGAGCACAATKATACGAAATGTTGCTTACGGTGAACGGTAATCTTTGCGACACGTTAGAAGAAGCCTGCCGCGAGCTCAAGCTGTTAGCTGACGACGAAGAGTGGATAAGGTCATTGGACGAGGCGAGCGGCAGCCAGGTGCCCAAACAGCTTCGCGAAATGTTTACCTACATATTGATATTCGGTGAAGTTAACGATCCCCCGAGCTTTTGGGAAAGATTCCGTGTTCACCTCATCGAAGACTACACACGTCGTTTTCGCATGAACGAAGATGCCGCCACGAATAGGGCACTGAGGCACATCCAGAGCATTCTGGTGGTAAACGGCAGACGCCTGGCAGAATTCAAACTACCAGAACCACCAGATTGTGTGGAGGACCGCATTCAACCTCATGGACCAGACACTGCAGCACATCCGACGTAACGACAGACCCTTCGGCGGTATCACGATGATAGTCGGCTGAGATTTCAAGCAATGCTTGCCCATCATCGTTAACGGAGATCGTGCGACGATCGTCACAGAAACCGTCAAATACAGCCAACAATGGCCGCTGTTTGAAGAGAAACATATACGTACGAATATGCGAGTAGATCCGGACGAACAGGAATTCGCCGAACAGCTCGAACGCCTTGGCAACGGTCGATTGCCGACCACGCAGATCTGCAACGCCAGAGACCTCATAGCAGTGCCAGACGAGTGTGTCGACGACTTGGACGCTTTGATCGAAGCTTGCTTCGGCAACTTACGAAGGGCCGATATACCAAACGGAGCCATCGTTTCAACTCTGAATCAGCACACGAACGACATTTACCAAGCCTTGTTGACACGTTTGGAGGGCGAAGAGACCGTATACACGAGCGTCGACTCGATCATATCGGACGACGAAGACGAGATCGCACAGTATCCAGTGGAGTTTCTGAACTCATGCGATCCTTCGGGATACCCGACGCACGAGTTGCACCTCAAAGAAGGCTGCATAGTAATGCTGCTGCGCAATTTCAACGTAAGAAATAATCTTTTCAACGGTACCAGGCTTTTGGTGAACCGACTGGGCCAGCACTGCACAGACGCCCAAGTGTAAAATTTGAATGGACAACTGACGGAGCAACGAGTATTTCTGCCGAGGACCGATTTCTCCACGGAAGATAGACGTCAATCGTTCGTTCTCAAACGAAGACAGTTCCCCGTCAAGCTGGTATAAGCACTGACGATCAACAAAAGCCAGGGTCAGGCGTTCGAATTCATCGGCATCATGCTTCCGAATCCGGTGTTCTCACACGGGCAGCTATACGCAGCTGTTTCGCGTGAACTAAGAAATACCAACCTTCCCTTCGCAGTTTCCACTACGAGAACGCAAGGTATACTGTTGGCCGACAGAAATACCTAAACCAAAAACTTGGTGTACAGAGAAGTTCTGTAAGTACGCATTAAATCAGTACGATAATGTTATAGCTCATGTAACGACAAAAATTATATACTCACGTCTCGACTCTCATAATGGGAGAGTAAAATATTATATCCAGTGCATCATCTGGAATTACCACGCATTTCCAAATTGAATTTTATATACAGTTGTCGTTTCATAAGTTTTGAAAGATATTAAGTTTTGTTCCTTTGTACCCTTTAAAAGATATGCCATTAAAATTTATTCATTAATAAAGATTAACATAACACCCTGCACTGCATTCTCTAATGTGAAAAATGAATGAGACGTAGAAGCTTAAACAGGTTCGCAACGACAGGTTCAATTTAAATTTCCAAAAACACACAAAACACTTCCTTGTAAATCTACCTACTACTGGGCCAGCTAAACAGGTATCAAAGATATCCTATAATGTATGTATGTAAAGTATGCATAGGTACATAATTATAGGTACACATTTGCAGGATACAAATGAAACTGTACATCCTACACATATACGGAGGTGGAAGGTGGTGAGAATGCATGAACTATTAAGATAAAAGATGCTGGGAAAAAGCAAATTCGATTTACTTTTAGAACAGGTAAGTCTTTTTGAAAGGTTAAAGCTGTTTAATTTCGGTCACCCCTAAACGGGTAGTAGATCAAGATAAAACCTAACTTTTTTCCATAATAACTGTATGATGTTTACTGTTTCAGATATCCGATTCTGATTCTATCGAAAACGAATACGCAGAACATAAAAACTGGTTCTACAGAAATAAATAATTTTATTAATCGTGATTCGAGTTACATATGTAGCTTCCCACGGGTTAACACATAGCAGCGGCCCACTACGACAACGGCGAGGACACCCGTATGTGAGAATCTGCAGACGATCGCAAGTTCACATGCTCCTTATCTAATGTATGATATAAAAACACTCGTTCAATTGTAACAGCATCCATTTGCTGCCGGAGACTGTTTGTAGTTTTACTAAATAAAATTATATTTTTTTGCTACGTCGATCTCAGATCTATAAGTGGCGCAGTCAGTAGGATTGTACGGTCGCGCGAAATCTTTGCATCGTGCCAAATTCGTCGCGATTTGGGACTTTAGTTCCTTCAGTGCAATTCCGAACCATTCATCGAGGATAGCAAAATCTACCCAGACGACGCCAGCCAACAGAGAGCCCGTCCCAAGCAGTGGATCACCAGGAGCGGCAGAACTTTGGACTACCGTCTGAATAACGTGAGTACCGAGTTCCTGTTTCTATCTGTATCTTACTCCCCGATTAGGAACTAAGATAGGAAAAGTTCATCGTGAACATTAGCTATTAAGAGAAATAATTGAAAGTAAATTATTGAATGAATTTAGAAGATTCAGAACTAGCTGAACTTATAAACAGCTTTTTAAATCATAATTTAGTAGACTTGCAAAGTATAATTCGTCTGAGAAATCCGAAAACGTTAGAAGAAGCAATGAACTTCGTTACTGAGGAAGAAAATTTCCGATATACTCAAAACTTACCCCAACTCTTAACAAAAAATGTTCAACAAAAACCGCAACAGTTCACAAGACAACAAAATTATAATGTCAAGCCAAATTATTATCACAATACTCCTTTTAATCAAAATTACAACAATCAGCATTTTAATAATCAACATTTCAATAATTTCCCGAGACCACAGTATTCTCAGCAGTCTCGTTTTCCCAGCCAGCCCATCAATATTCAAACGCGAAAAATCAAACATTTTCCAACTAATAGGCAAGTGTTTGGGCCACCCACTAATGTGTTTAAACCAACTGGAAAAATACCGGACTATGTCCCGGAGCCCATGTCGACGACTTCTCGCAATCCGACAATAAGAAATTCTATTCAGAGCAAATTCCAGAACACAAATCATTTCCGTCCCTCAGGACCCCGTAATTTCGCTTCTGAAGAACTTTATCAAGCAGAAGATCATGACTTCTCTTCAGACCAAAACGAAATCGAAAATTATAACATTTTTCAGAGCGACCACGAAAATTGTGAAGAACCTAGTGAATACTTTTTCGAGGAAAACGCGTCTTCTAATGATATTCCGGCCGAATACGAAAGTGAATTCATTCCACAGCAGCAAAATTTTCAGGACTCAGGCCCCTCAACAAGTCAAATATAGTAGCGGAAATACATAGTGCAGCTTCTTATAATGCACTTCCATATATAGAGATTGCTAATCCACCCATGAAATTACTTATCGATACCGGTTGCTATACTTGTATAATTCGACCCTCAATCGCTGAAAATTATTTTCCAGAATGTATATGTCGAATCCATAAGCTGTAATTGTACATTTCATGAAAAGGATGTCCATTTCGTGAAATGGGTCCACATGCTGAAATATTTCAAAATTACATCATGTGGACAAAAATTCTGTCCGTTTCTTGAAATGGAAATCATTATTTTCCAAATGATGAACTGGTGCAAAATTACAGCAAATGGATGCACAAATCGTCCATTTCACGAAAAGGTAAGAAACGTCCACACAGCTTGCTGAACATATAAAAGGGCGTTGGAAGTGGATGTACACTTCGCGTATTGTACAAAACTGGCCAATGTCCAGATCATGAAATGAACAAGCTCTTGTCCAAAACATGAAATGAACTGCGTATGCGGAGTAGTACGAGCCGAAACGAACCAGTACGAACCAATTCAGTCCTCAGTGGAAGCAACCAGGGTTGTGTGCGTGGTTTATTATTGTTGTAATTCACATTTGTGTAATGGAGTACAACACAAAAGAGAACTTTTACGCCAAAATTGCAGAATACTATACTAAACAACCAGCAAAGAAGCCGTTTTCTAAGGAGTCCCTGGCAACCGTCATCAAAGAAATCCAATGTGCCAAACAAAAATCGTAAGTTATACAGTGGCGTAACAATACCTCGCGGGCTCCCCCGCAAGAATAAATGTAAGAATAGCATCAAAATCGGAAAACGCAATTTATTTTTATTTTCAAATAAGATATATCTAGTACACTTCCATAAGTTACTCACAAATATGGCATACATTTTGGATTTTTTGTCGTTTAGATTGGGTACAAATTTCTTGCGCATGCATTCAGTTGGTGACATGGACATCCACGTCATGTAATGAAATTGTTGCCGATATTTTTCAAAAATTACAGAAATTCGAGCCCATGCTAATTTGGCGCTGTTTTAAATTGTTTCTTCAAATCAATAGACCGATGAGAACGCGAAATGTGTTATTAATACTTTCGTAATAATGTATTGTGTGTTATTGTTTTAATTACAGTATTTATTTATTAGGGGCAAGAAGACTCGGCGGGAGTATCACTTACTCAGTACATACGATATTTTATCTGTTGGCAATGACAATTTTTTAATAAAGAAGCACGGCAACGGTGACACTGAAATTAAATATCTAGTTGCATACGAAGACCTTTACGAAAGGTGCCATGAAATACACATTTCAACAGGACACGGAGGGAACGTAAAAATGAGGAATGCGGCAAAAATTAAATATTCTATTCCTAGACCTTGCATTGAAGCATACTTGGGCGTTTGCAAATCTTGCAACGAAAAGAAAAGTATCTCTCGTAAGCTAGTTGTAAAACCTATAACTTCAAAAGACTTCAACGAAAGAGGACAGGTTGATCTTATCGATTTTCAATCTCTTCCGGATGGTAAATATAAGTGGATTTTGAATTACCAAGATCATAGCACTAAATTTGTATCGTTGAGACCTTTGCAGACAAAAAGAGCAGCAGAAGTGGCATCTCAACTTTTAAAAATCTTCTTGACTTTAGGTGCACCTCGAATCTTGCAAAGTGACAACGGACGAGAGTTCGTTAATCACGTGATAACAGAAATGAAACAGTTGTGGCCTGAGTGTATTATTGTAAATGGGCGCCCTCGACATCCTCAAAGCCAGGGCAGTATTGAACGCAGTAATCAGGACATCGAAAACATGATCAGAGCTTGGATGTCCGATCATAATTGCACACACTGGGCTACGGGTCTACATTTTGTGCAATGGTACAAAAACGTTTCTCACCACAGAATAATTGGGCGATCACCATATAAGGCTCTCTTTGGTCACATTCCGCGCGTGGGCTTCACTTCATCCAACCTACCAAAGGAAGTTTTGGAACGTTTAGTGAATGAAGAGGACCTGGAAGACCTGCCTGGGGAGATATCTGAAAATGAAAAAACTCTAACTGAAAACGATCTAACAGGTGTAATCTCTGAACCTGAACGTCAGCTACTTACCACAGAAAACAATGGACAGAGCGGTGATGGTGGAAGCGAGGATGGTGAGTTTTCTGAAGTTGCTGCTATGGAGTCAAATATGAATGAAAATGAGGAATTAACCATTCGCGAAGAATATATACGAAAGGAAAGAGAAGCTGCCTATGAAGGCCAAAAACGTGCAGCAGAAAAGATGTTGTCACCTAAACATAGAAAAATTACGTTTACTGTTAATGATTGTGTCCTGGTAAGCGTTCCTAAGGTCGACAGAGGGCCAACAGACCCCCAAAATATCGTGGGAATAATAATCGACTGTAAAAACGATGTATATCAAGTTGCCACTGAATATGGTGTAATAAAAGGTTGGTACGGCCATGATTCATTACAACATGCTACTTCCAGTTTTTTGAAAATTGAGGATCTTCGTACATCGAAACACCTATCTTTACGAGAAGCAGTTGCAGCAAGCTCGGGTGGCCAAGGGGTTGCAAAATGCGCTTGTAAGCCCTCTAAACAGCAGTGCAAAACAAAAAGGTGCCTTTGTAAGAAATCGAACAGATTGTGTACAAGTCGTTGTCACAGCAGTCTTAACTGTATCAATAAGTAGATAGATAAGAGTTTCAATTTTACCTAGGTTTTCCAGTTTCACTTACCTAGGTTTTTTGCAGTTTCTGTTTCTTTAAAATGTATGTTTTAAGTTTTCCCTAGGTAATTTATACATATTTACGTTTGTCGAATGGTTTATGTTATGTTTTGTACTTCTCTCGTATAATGTGGTTATGTTTTATATATTTCCTAAGTATATGTTTATGTTGCCTGTCTTTTATTGCATTTAAAATCTTACCATATTTACGTTTATCGAGTAGTTTATGTAATATTTTGTACTTTTTTCGTATCGTATGGTTATTTTGTTTTGTATCTTTTCGAAATATATGTTTTTGTTACTTATGTTTTGTATTGCAATTAACATCTTTCCGTAGTATCGTCTGTGTTTTCGTACAGTGGTAAGTATTTAACGAACTGTCATTGCAGTACATAGGTAGCAGGCCAGGTAGGTACTTTTGGTTTCATGTTTTGAACGATAGCTTGTTCATTTCATGATCTGGATATTGACCAGTATTGTACAATACGCGAAGTGTACATCCGCTTCCAACGACCTTTTATATTTTCAGCAAGCTGTGTGGACGTTTCTTACCTTTTCGTGAAATGGACGATTTGTGCATCCATTTGCTGTAATTTTGCACCAGTTCATCATTTGGAAAATAATGATTTCCATTTCAAGAAACGGACAGAATTTTTGTCCACATGATGTAATTTTGAAATATTTCAGCATGTGGACCCATTTCACGAAATGGACATCCTTTTCATGAAATGTACAATTACGGCTTATGGATTCGACATATATACCATGAACCTGCCAAAATTAAAACAGCCGTAGGTGAAAAACCAGTTAGATTTAGAGCCGATATTCCCGCTTTCGCTGAATTTAACTCGGATCACAAAATTTCATTTCTTTTACTCGATTTTCATGAATTTTATGATGGTGTGTTAGGATTTGGACAACTCAGCAAATTAAATTTAGCAATTAATATATCAAAACAAGCTTTGACCAATAAATACGTGGAAATTCCATTCAAAAGGAGAAAGCCTCATGATGACTCATTCACTTTTAGTGTAAACGCTTCAGAAATAGCTGTCTACAAATTACCAGTCAACGTTTATGAAAGAGATATTATTTGTGAAATACGTAATCTCGAAAGTTTGCATATACCTGTAATACTCACAACAGCTAATGCAGGATTTGCTCCAATAGAAATTTGCAACCCTACCGACCAAAGAATGGCTGTCACTTTAAAAGAACCTCTAAATGTAATACAATTTTCAAATTCACGAAAAGAACAATTTCAATTCTATTCTGTAGAACAATTTTTGCCAATATCAAATTATTCTTCCAAAATTGCTGACATTGATAAATTAATTCGCACAGAGCATCTAAATGCTGAAGAAAAACGCGCAATTATTTCGGTTTGTCGTGAATTTTCTGATGTCTTTCACACTGATAAGCAACCGCTATCCTTTACTAACAAAGTAAAACACGAAATTAAAACAACAGACAAGATCCCTGTACATACTCGTTCATATCGCTACCCATTCGTACACAAGGCCGAGGTTCAACAACAAATTACGAAAATGCTCAACGAAGGAATTATTCGTCCATCACAAAGTCCATGGAGCTCGCCAATATGGATTGTGCCTAAGAAGCCCGATGCTAGTGGTAAGAAAAAATGGCGCATAGTAGTGGACTATAGAAAGGTGAACGAGAAGACCATTGATGATCGATACCCACTACCAAATATCACTGATATATTGGACAAACTGGGCAAGTGCCAATACTTTAGTACTTTGGACCTGACATCTGGTTTCCACCAGATCGAGATAGAACCAAATTCGATACAGAAGACAGCTTTCAACGTTGAACACGGACACTTCCAATACGTTCGCATGCCATTCGGTCTGAAGAATGCACCCGCGACGTTCCAGAGGGTAATGGACGACGTTTTGAAAGATTTGCAACATAAAGTGTGCTTCGTCTATATGGACGACATTATTATATTTTCCACTTCATTACAGGAACATATAAGTAACTTACAATTGGTATTCAAAAAACTACGGGAAGCTAAATTAAAAGTGCAATTGGACAAMTCTGAATTTTTGAGAAAAGATGTAGAGTTTTTAGGCCACGTAATTACGCCCCAAGGTATAAAACCGAATCCGAGAAAAATCGATGCCATTCAAAAATTTCCGATCCCGCGAACAGCAAAAGAGATTAAGTCATTTTTAGGGTTATTAGGTTATTATCGTCGTTTCATTCGAAATTTTGCCAAAATTACCAAACCGTTTACAAAATGCATTAAAAAAGGAGAAAAAATTGAGCACACAGAAGAATTGAAGCAAGCATTTAACCTATGTAAAAACATTCTGTGTAACGACCCGATACTTCAGTATCCGGACTTCGACAAACCATTTAACCTCACGACTGATGCATCCAATGTTGCCGTTGGAGCAGTACTTAGCCAAGGCCCTATAGGTAAAGACCTACCTGTAGCATACGCCTCGAGGACTTTGAACCCTGCAGGGACAAACTACAGCACCACCGAGAAGAAGGAACTTCTTGCCATAGTTTGGGCGGTAAAATACTTCCGTCCCTATCTATTTGGAAGAAAGTTTACCATCGTGACCGACCATAAACCATTGCAATGGCTATTCAACCTAAAGGAGCCAAGCTCAAGACTCGTGCAATGGAGACTAAAGCTGGAGGAATACGATTACGACATCGTCTACAAGAAAGGCAAACAAAACACAAACGCAGACTCTCTTTCCCGAATTGAAATTAATGCACTCGAAAACGAGTCCATGATCGCAAATTTCGGAGACACTGAAGAAACACTGGATAATTACATCAATAATCCCGAAAGTATACCATGCCCGGACGACCCTGACTTCATCGAGGAATGTCTAGGAATTCAACCCAAGAAGAAAGAACCAAAATTCAAAATTATTTCAAACATTCAAATTAGACCGCCGTGCAATCAATTACAAAAACAACAAAATTCACCAGCTGACGAAATCGACAACGAAACCGTACACTCAGCTTTAGAAAATCCTGTATTCGAAATTCCAATTTCGGAAAAACCTCTAAATTTATTTAAAAATCAAATAAATATAACAATCTCCCGAAATGCTATCAAACCTAGTATAAAACGACTTAAAATATTTGACAACACGCGTTGGAACATAACACTACCAGTAAATCAACTCGAATATCACACAATCAATACATTTAAAGAATATTTCGATCCAAAAATTTCTTATGCTATACTTATATATCCACCCACAAGTATTCCAGTAATAATACAAATACTGCAACGAAATTTCAAACACAACGCTTATCGGTTAACACAAGTAAATACTATTTTAACAGACGTAGAGGACGACATAGAAAAAGATCGATTATTACATTATCACCATGAAGGAAAAACATGCCATAAGGGAATCAACGAAATGAACAAATCGTTAAGTCGAAACCATTATTGGCCTCATATGATCAAAGACATAACTAATTTCGTAAACACTTGTACAATTTGTCAATACGCGCTAAATATGAACGGAATCCACCCCAAATTAAATTTAATACAACCCCCTCAGCTAGCCGACCTTTTGAACATATTCATGTAGATAGTTTCCAAATTCTTCGAAACACATATTTAACTATATTGGATTCATTTTCACGATACGGACAGGCATATCCTTTAAAATCAGGTCATTCAATTAACGTAATTGATTCACTTCTAATTTTTATTGCACACCACGGGATACCTCATAAAATAACAGTTCATCAAGGAACTGAATTTAAATCTCAAGTATTGAAAGATTTTTGTGGACTTCATAAGATAGAACTACATTATACTACATCTAAAAACTCCAATAGTAACTCCCCTGTAAAGCGTTTTCACTCTACTTTAGCCAAGGAAATCAGATGCCTAAAATTACAAAAACCTAACGAAGATACCGACAGCTTAATGAAATACGCAATTTTAGGCTATAACAATGCAATACATTCAGTAACTAATTTTACCCCTTTCCAAATTGTTAAAGGTCACATTGACACAGACGATCCTTTTTCGTTAACTGACAGCAAAATTATCTCACAATATATTCAAAAACATAAAGATAACACTCAAGCTCTTTATGAACAGATAAAAGACAACGCATGTAAGCGAGCAAATTAGCAGACAATATATTTTGATTGTTCCAGCAGAACAGCCAATCAAAATTAAGAAAAAATGTACATCCGATGGTCATCTGGAGATTCGGGATCCAAGCCTAGTAAAAATACCACCAAACTGTAACCTACAGGTTGGATATCTCTTCTACACTAATCGAGAAGATCTGTTCGAAGGGGAACCGTTCCTTCTGCCAGAAATATCGATCCAGGAAGCTCCAAGCAGCTTTGACAACACCAGGCCACTACGTCWCAACCACGTCMATCTAGMCGACATCTCCATGCTACGCAGTCAAGCCGAAAATCTGGGGACACAAGAAACCATCATCCCCCAGGTGTACCTCAAAACAACCCAGGCAACTCTACCACTAACAATCAATGTGTATGGCGACGATCATCACCATAGCTGGCATCTACCTTCGAAGAAGATGCAGCAACCCCAAGAAATCCACCAAGAAACCCACGGTACCAGGTGCAGAAAACAACCCTTCAGCGTTGTTTTCAGACTTAAGGCGGGAGGAGTTACATATGTAGCTTCCCACGGGTTAACACGTAGCAGCGGCCCACTACGACAACGGCGAGGACACCCGTATGTGAGAATCTGCAGACGATCGCAAGTTATCTAATGTATGATATAAAAACACTCGTTCAATTGTAACAGCATCCATTTGCTGCCGGAGGCTATGTTTGTAGTTTTACTAAATAAAATTATATTGTTTTTGCTACGTCGATCTCAGATCTATAAGTTTCGTGCACTTTGTTGTAAAAGACGGGTTGTCAATGGATACAGTGCGAATTTGCCGTGATACGTGATCGGTGTTTGTTTAATTGTTTATACAACGATGGCCCAAGAAGGTAAGTAACGATTATTGAATTAATAATAATAATAATAATGTATTTAGCGTTAAACATTACATCGCCACGTCAGGTAAGTATATAATACAGAAATGAGTATAATATAACACAGTCATACTACGAGTATACAATAGAACAATACAGCAACAAACAATGTACACATCAAAATACGACTTTCAGAAATTCGTCGACATTATAGACACACAAGTTGCGCAGAATGACTAGCACTTCATGTTTAAACCTTCTGCGATCTAAAACTTTTATTGCAGCGGGTAGTTTATTAAAGAATTTTATACACCAGTAATTTATGCTGTGTTGTACAGTTTTTATTCTGTGAAACGGTATACAAATTTGATTTCTACATCGCGTTCCGTAAGGATGAAAATCACCATTCTTGTCAAGACTTTTAATATTATCATAGGCATATAGTACACAGTTTAGTATATAGACTGAATAGATAGTTAGTATTTTACATTCTTTAAACAGCTGCCTACGAGAGTGTTGCTGACATACTCCATTCATAATTCTAACAGCTTTTTTTTGCTTTATAAATAGTTCGCTAACTCGTGGATGCATACCCCAAACTATTATTCCGTAGCATAGTACATTATGAAAGTAAGACAGCTTTGTGTTTAAGACATTTACATGCTCTGTCCATTGGAAGTTAGATTCAAACCAGATACCCAAAAATTTGATTGGTTTTTGTTCTGTCAGTTTTTTCGTTGTGAAAACCATTTTCTTTGTTTTTTCGTTATTTAAAATTAGATTATTTGACACGAACCACATTTTAGCGTCCTGAAGGCTAACTTTTCCTTTTTGGGTCGCAGAAGTCACATCCGGGGCGGTGTTGAAAAATGAAGTGTCATCAGCAAATAGACACATATCATCTGCCCTAATATTTGCAGGTAGGTCGTTTACATAAACTAGGAAAAGCAGTGGGCCAAGTATCGAACCCTGCGGAACTCCGACCCCAACATACTTCCACGTGGATCGCCGTCCGTTGAATACCACACACTGTCTTCTATTACTTAAGTAAGATTCTAACAATTTGAGAGGAGTTCCTCTAACGCCATAATATTCAAGCTTATTGATAAGTATTTGATGAGATACACGATCAAAGGCCTTACTTAAGTCGCAATATGTAGCTTCAGTGATTAATTTTTCATCTAGTACACGTGTTATGTTATCGACTACCTGAACTATGGCTGTAACGGTAGATTTATTGCGTTTATATCCATGTTGCTGGTCGCACAATACATTTTTCCTTTCGAAATACTGAATCAGCTGGTTCTTTACCCMGAGCTCAAAAATTTTTGAAAAAGTTGGTAATACTGCTATGGGTCTGTAATTATTGGCTGCTTCTCTACACCCACCTTTAAATAACGGTTTTATTTCAGCATGTTTAAGACAATCTGGGAAAATACCTGCCTCAATACACATATTGATTAACTTAGTAACTGGTTTAACTATTGCACAAAAAACAGATTTCATAAATCGTGCGCTTATTCCGTAACAATCTTGTGTAGATTTTGACTTAATGCTGATCGTTAACTTCTTCACGTCCTCCTCAGTTACCTCATTAAGATAAAAGGAATGTAAATTGTTTACATGGATATTTTACATCATATTCATAACGCTATCTGATTGGCAGGTTTGATCTATCTGCGTGACGCTGCGAATGAAATTTTCATTTAGTGCCTGAGCATCAATCGATTCGCTGAGTTCTACACGAAGAGACTTTTTTCTGTTAATCACATCCCATATGGCTGCCTGTTTGTTAGAAGCTCTGCTTATATATTCACTAAATGCGTTAGATTTAGCTTGTCTTAACCGGTTCCTGTAATGAGATCGGTATTCCAAATAAGATTTCCGGGATTCTTCAGTTTTCATAACCAAACTTATGGTATACATAGCATGCAACGTTACTTTTTCATCTTTTAGTTCTTTAGTATACCATTTTACTATAGATTTTGGTTTTCGAATTCTAGTTTTTGTTTCAGGAAAGAACCTATTAAAGGATTCTACAAAGAAATCGTGAAAACTCTGAAAACTTGAATGTGGATCTTCCCGTTGTATTATTGGTCCCCAGTCAACAAGGCTCAGATACTGTACAAAACTGCTTATAGTCTTATCATCAATCCTCCTTATTGTCCTTGTATCTACCGATTTTGGTAATTTGTTTACTTGTAGCCCCTGGAAGTGAACCTCCTGAGCCAAATGATCTGAGAGATGTGGATTCACTGTACTACTGTGTGTAATATATGAATGGATATTGGTTAGAATATTATCTATACAAGTACCAGTCCTAGTACCCATTCTAGAAACATCGTTAAATACTGGTTTTATGTTATACTGAATAATAGTATTTATTAAGTCTTCTCTATACTTGGAATATTTGCTGAAGTCTAAGTTAAAATCGCCAGCAACCACAATAAACGTTTTTGAATATTTTAGTTGTACCTTTTCGATAACAGCATCCAATAATGTTGCTAAGTTATTGATATTAGCAGAGGGAGGACGATACACTGCCAGAATAACCGTGTTGATTTGGTCAACACGAACAGCGCAAATTTCCAACTCTCCCTCTATCGACATTTCATTTATATCAATAATCTCCGTTGATGCATATATATCTTTAACAAGAATACAACTTCCTCCATGTATGAGAACTTGTCTACAAAATGAACTACCGATATAATAGTTGGTGACATTAAAATGGCAAATTTCAGATTTTACCAACCAATGCTCTGTAAGACAGACCATATCTGGATTACTGTCATTTATATATGCTTCTAGTTCAGCAATTTTGTTTCGCACAGACTGTATATTCAAGTTTATGATTTTCATACTGTTTCCGTTTATGTCGGTGTGGTCGTTATTTGGCGCCGATGGAAAAAACGAGAAATATATATGCCATACGGCCAAACGTCTGGTTTCATAGCACTTTCTAAG
Source organism: Rhyzopertha dominica (assembly GCA_025024175.1). Lineage (NCBI taxonomy): Eukaryota > Metazoa > Arthropoda > Insecta > Coleoptera > Bostrichidae > Rhyzopertha > Rhyzopertha dominica. Next base: position 34,446,649 of record QCXZ01000138.1, read on the forward strand.
TTTTGCAAGTTAACAGTAATTTTAAACGATGAGTAGTGCTCAGGGTATTTTGAATCTAGGGGCTCGCACGTGGCCTCCGGGAAGTCGTCTTTGAGTAGCCCAAGTATCTGCTCTATCTTCGTGCTAGGGTCGAACCTTGAAACATAAGGGAAGGCCTTCCTAGGAGCAGCCTTAAGCAAATTACTGGACATACGTGTGCCGTGAATTGAATTCTTATTATTGCTTCTTTGACCGTTTCTTCCACGCACTACACTCCATCCCCCAGACTCGACAGGAGAAGCGCAAACCTCTTCAGCCACCTGACCAGGTTGTGTAGCTACTTGTTTATCCTCGGCCGCTTTAACAGCAGTTCTCCACTTATTATGGGCGCGAACACCTCTGCCCACATCCAGTGATTTAATAGCTCCTTCGCGTCTCTCAAGCTTGATTTTAGAACCTTTGCTTGCGACGCCTGAAACGGGGCCACTCAAGGAATTGACATGTTCTTGATTTTCCTCAGGATTGCTTCGAGAGTTTTTGTTTGTGATGCCTGAAGCAGGGCCATTCACCTTAGATGCCATGGGTCCATTATCTGCCAAAGTTTTTGCTTCAGTCGCGTTTTTATCCTCCCTGATATTAGCATGTTGCGATTTGTGTAGTAGGTTAAGTAGATTGATCTTTTCGTTTAACAATTGGATCTTGCCACGAAGTTCATATATTATTAAGTCTTTTTGTTTAATGATATAACCAACAACACGGGCATCGATTGGCTTGTCTGAGAATATGTCCTCGGACGAGTCTTCTGTTTCTGGACTATCAACATTGACGTTTTCATAATTGCAACACACACATGTATTGTCATCAAGAATTTTCACTTTGGGAACCTTCTTTGCACAACTAACATGGTAATACGCACCACATATTACACATTTTATACCGTTTATCAACTTAGATTTGCATTTTCTGCAGGACTGGTTCTTTATCGCGTCTACTCGATCGCCCGCCATAGCTAACAACCAATTTTTTGACCAACTTATAAAATTTACAGTTGAAAGAGAAGTGGATGGTGGTTTCTAGATACCAAAGTAATACGCCAAAATTGGTACCAAAAACCTACCTCTTCAGGCAGGTATATAAATTTTTTGTCAAATCACTCAATTAAAATTAAAATTAACTTTATTAAACAAATGAAATACAGAATTTAAAAAATAGCACATCCAAATTTCATTCATAAGAATTTAAAAAAAATAAAAATTATGATCTTACAAAATTCTCAACCAGAAACTTTGACAAACAAAATTTTATTTTCTACAACTTATTATGTACAAAACGGTTTTGCGATTAATCAACCAAATTTAAACTATAAATAATTTAGATAGAGTGGAGCAACAACAAAGTCATGATCTTCAAAATAATAACACAGTTTTTCGTTTTGGATATTTGCCAAACATAACAGGTCTGACAATGAAACTTATTAGAAGTTTTCAAATTGAAGGTATAAAGATAGCATTAAGAAATATTAAAAAAGGTTCGAGTCTATTTAGCAAATTAAAATCAGAAATTCTTATAATATAACAATCAAATGTTGTCTATTCTATAAAATGTGATAGTTGTGACAAAATTTAGGTGGGACAAACATCGCAGTGGCTTTCTAGCAGAATAGCACTGCATAAAAGCGATATTAGGACGAATAAAAATCGATGTTCATTGGCGGAACGATCATCAAATAAATTGGGATGAAATCAAAATTTTGGAAAAAGAAAACATTACAAATAAACGTTTAATTTTAGAAATGTACCAGATAAATAAAAATTTTAACACAATAAATAAAAAATCAGACACAAAATTTAAGTAATATATACACCTATTTATTATCCCAGACATTAAAATCATATGTTAATAAAATGAAAATGTTTAGTAAATCGTGCAGTTATAAATTCATTAAAAAATGTGGTGGCTATGTTGCAACTTTCAGATTTTGTCATTAATCTGTCCAAATTAAAACTTCAAATTCGAAATAACGTTATTCATAAATGGACTTTGCAATAATATACAAGAAAATCGAAAATTTATCTCACAATTTGCTATACTTTTTTGAGTTATTTAACTTTATATGTCTTACAGTTACTCTTATGGTTGTAGATCAAGGATACGAAACTAGCCCAGCACCATCACTAGATGAGTCCTTAGATTTTGGTTCGGATGATTCCGTTAAAGAGCCGCCCTATGCTCCATCGGATCATAGTTCCGATATAATTACTGATAGTGAATGTAGTGCCCCTCCATCACCAACCTCAAAAACAAATCCGGTCTGTTCACTTCCAGAAGGAACAACTCAGAAGAATGAAATGAACCCCGAAAATAACATTCCTGAAGAATCACCTAAAATTGTTATACTAAGTAATACAGGATTGGAAAATATATCGCAACTTGTATCATCAGTAAGTTACAATTGCAATAGGGGTATTCACGACACGGAAATTTTAAAAGCAGATTAAATAAATCATAGATTTTTGCATAGCTTTTGTAGACGCAGACTGTAAACAACACATGTCGTGAATACCTTTCGTACAATTTTTGTGCTTCACACTAAATGCTTCAAAATTGTTAGGTACAATCTATTAACAAACGACGAAAGAAAACACGTTTTGTAAATATTGCGAATCCGAGGTAACAAACTTTGAACGACATTTAGAAAGAAACCACACTGACAGCAAAGAAGTGAAAGATATGTTGTCATACCCAAAGAAAAGTTGGGAAAGAAGGAAAATTATTGGTTTGGTCAGAAATGCTGGGCATTTCAAGGAATATCTAAGAGGTAGAATAAGGCCGAAATATGGCTCTAATTCAAAAACTAAAGTATATTACCAATGTAATAAATGCAAGACATTGCTGGCCAGACTACTTGTCGCGCCATAAAGAATATTGTATGCTTAAAAACGAGAATGTAACAAGCGATAAGGTGAAACATGTAGCTGTTTCGTAGACTCTAATTGCTTGTACTTTGGATGAAAACAACACGATACACAAACTAAGGGTCAAAGATCTAGTGTTTACAGAAATGAAAGCGGATGACATTTCTTTTACGGTCAAAACAGATTACCTAATTTGTAACTTTGGTGAAAATTACTTAAAGAAACATAAGAGAGAACAGCTAACTGTCGTCTGTTCAAACAAAATGAGGAAAACGGCGCGACTTCTAATGGAGTTTCGAAAAGTTACCAATAATTCAAAATGTCTATTACAAGATCTATTAAAACCCCAATTATTTGATACTGTAATAGAAAGCGCAAAAATATTGGAGGATACGCTAAAAATACAAGATCCTTCAGATCACACAGTTTATCCGCCCATATTGGATCATCTTTGAAGCAAATTTACGAATTGTGTATACGTCTTCTTCTTAAAGAGGATGATTCAGTACGGGCTATAAATAAAGAAGACACCATAAAAAATACCAAACGCCTTAAAGAACTAATTGAAAGTCAGTGGACCACAGAAATAAGTAGTCTGGCATTCAAAGATTTGAATGAAAAGAAATGGCAAAAGCCATCAATGTTGCCACTGACTAGCAAATCATGAAATTCAGAGAACACCTCATTGGAGTGGCGGAGAGAGCAGTCGTTGACTTAAAAATATCTCCAGATAATAGGAAAATATTTAAAAATCTTCTGGAAGTTTCTTTGATTTTGACCATACTATTTAATAGAAAACGGATCGGAAACGTACGATATACAAAGTTGGAAACCTACGTGAACAGCGTAACTAGTGCTACTACTCAAGAGGAATGTAAAAAGGCGCTGTCAGATTCAGAAAAGGTGCTAACAAGGTACTATAAACGGATTTGTAACTGGAGGAAAGGGAAGCAGACCAGTTGCCATACTCTTCCCAACAAATTTACAAAATTATATAGATATTTTCCTGGAAATCAGGTCGAAAACGAGTGGTATGGTACCTGAAAATAATACTTAGCTATTTAGATGTCCCAGGAAAGTAAATGGTTTAGAGGGGATGTAGTGATACGTATAGTGATAATATAGAGTGTGGCATTTAAGACGGGATGGCTTAATATAACAGAATTTAGAAACATGTAACGAAGTTACAAACCGGGCCTCAGCCAAGTTTCAATCCGCGGCTTTATATCTGTCTCAAGTCCGCGATTCACGGAGTTCGCGTGGAACAACACATGCTGGCGCCAGTAGTCAGCTCTCTTGTTCCCACGAATCCAGTGAAAACTGAGAAAAGCGTGTCCGACCGCAGCTCAAATCAGTTCTGACCGATCCGTCGTGCCTGCAACACGCTCAGGTGAGTAAACGCTAGTAAGTAGCTTAGGCATTGTGGTGACTTCCCTGTTCGCCACGATCCCTTTCCTGCCATCCTCAGTGGGGCAGTTGGTCGATGGTGCGCCGCATGCTAGTTTTTGTAGGCGGTTCGCTTTCATACTAACTACACAGAGAGTTATTCGCTGGGTATTTTCCGCATGCTAGTTTTTGTAGGCGGCCCGTATACGGTGAATTACTCTCAMGTCCCGACCGTTCCTTCCCACCGACTGTTACGCCGACCCGACTAGCTGATTGGGGTGCGCCGCATGCTAGTTTTTGTAGGCGGTCCACTCCAGTCTCACTGTGCGGGGGTTATTCGCTGGGTATTTGCCGCATGCTAGTTTTTGTAGGCGGTCCGTGCCTGGTGAATAACTTGACTTACGACACCGACTGTTACGCCGACCGGACCAGCTGATTGGGGTGCGCCGCATGCTAGTTTTTGTAAGCGGTCCACTCCAGTCTCACTGTGCGGGGGTTATTCGCTGGGTATTTGCCGCATGCTAGTTTTTGTAGGCGGTCCGTGCCTAATGAAGAACTTAACTTACTCACCGACCGTTACGCCGACCCGACCAGCTGATTGGGGTGCGCCGCATGCTAGTTTTTGTAGGCGGTCCACTCCAGTCTTACTGTGCGGGGGTTATTCGCTGGGTATTTGCCGCATGCTAGTTTTTGTAGGCGGCCCGTGCCTGGTGAATAACTTGACTTACGTCACCGACCGTTACGCCGACCCGACCAGCTGGTTGAGGTGCGCCGCATGCTTGTTTTTGTAGGCGGTCCGCTCCAATCTCACTGTGCGGGGGTTATTCGCTGGGTATTTGCCGCATGCTAGTTTTTGTAGGCGGCCCATGTCTGGTGAATAACTTATTCACGACACCGACTATTATCACTTCTGACGACGTTCACCCTGTCTCTCACCAAATTCGACCGTCCCATACATATCCTGCCCTGTAACACCACCTGCTTTACCCGACATTGCACGCTTGTTATTGCTGGCACCACGTAATCATTGTTCACCGTAGTTAAGTAACCGTAGTGTGGCTTGGCTAGGCATCGCATGGGGAGCCGTTGCGTAACTTAGAGCCATAGTGTTATTTTGCCTGTATAACCATTTAACATAGAGTAATAAACTGCATTTCTAGGTGATTGTTGGTTTTACTGCTTGTACCGCCCGCACCCCGCTAATATCTTTTTCAGCACACGGCATCCACCCTCGGGTATTGTTCCCTGGAGTGCCGTTTCTCCACTGCAGCTGCCCTGGACTGTGTGTTAAAGAGGGGTAGCACACAGAAATCTGAGGAGCATACCTCAGTATAATAAAAAACTGGCGCCTGAGAACACCGTCTGACGTCACGATAAGTGATTACGTTAGCACCGTACCGCACATTACGTACCACCGTCCGTCCGCCCTCCGACCCGAAGGCCCGTTCCGCTGCTAAAAGGCCCTACACACTGCGGTTTTTTCACACAGTTTTACTCGAACGGGCAAAACTGTGCGAGTAAGAAGGTTGCAAAACTGAAGTGTGTAGCCGAAAACCGTCCTTCTTGCTGGCGAACAAAACGGCTGAAAATAATCCGACGATTCCTGATATTTACCCGTCCGTTTGGCGCGTGTCTGTACAAGTCTGTAGTATGTACACGAAAACCGTACGGATTTTTCAGTGGTGCAGTGGCAATAACTCGAATAGCACTTTATTATTAAATATATCCAGTAATATTTAATAACAATCAAGCAATTTAAACATGACAGACCTTAGGCATATGAATAGGCAGTTTATACTGGAATTTATAGAGCTCTATAGGAGTCATACCTGTTTATGGAAAATCAAGTCTCGAGAATATAGTGACCGAATTAAAAAGGATAAAGCATATGAACACTTAATAGAGAAATTAAAAGAGGTTGATGCTGATGCAACGGAGACTGTTAAAAAAAAGATAGATTCTTTACGGAGTTGTTATAGGAAAGAACTTAAAAAAGTAAAGGCGTCAAAGAGAACAGGTACCGGAAGTGATGATGTATATATACCCCGGTTATGGTACTACGAAGAACTGTCATTTCTTGATGACCAAGAGGACACTCGAATGAGTGTGTCAAATTCAGACACTGAAGTCGATAGTGATCAAGAAACACAAGAGGTGGGTAGATATTATTAAAAACAACAAATTATTAGGTTGCATTATTTAATTGCAATATTCACACACGAACCATTATAAAATTATACAAAGTTTTGTTGCCAAGGAACAGCACCTTCATGAATAAAATAATTTGTGAATAGATCCCACCCTTTGTTTGCATCTAAAGATGCATGTCTGCTAGGTCCACGTTGAAGATCAAGCAAAGTATGGGGTTCTGATCTCAAACCAAGTTCTACGTCACCGGTGTCTGGATTTTCAACATCAAAGCATGTGACTGGCGTGTAATAATCTTGACGATTTTTTCGTAGAAAATTATGTAGAACGCAACATGCCATCACTACTTTCTCGATATTTTCCAATTTCATGTGTATAGCCGTGTGAAATATTCGGAACCTGGCAGTCAAAATACCAAATACATTTTCTATTATACGTCGGCATCTTGAAAGCCTATAATTAAATATTCTCTTACTATTATCAAGTTGCTTTCGATTAAAAGGTTTTAAAAAATCGTTTCTTAAAGCAAAAGCTTCATCGCCGACGAAAACATATGGTAGCAGTTTTTCTGTATTTCTTGCTTTTGAAGGTGTTGGTAACCGTAGAGTTTTATTCTTAAGTTTCGCGTAGAACAAAGTTTCCTCTATTACCCCGCTGTCAGAAACTCGACCGTTGGTTCCGAAGTCGCATAAAATGAATTCATAATTTGCGTTGCAAATAGCCAGAAGAACAAGACTGTGGTAACCTTTGTAGTTATAATAATAGGAGCCACTATTTGGTGGTGGAATAATTTGCACGTGTTTACCATCAACTGCTCCAACACAATGCGGATAGTTCCATTTCTCCTCAAAATCTCTGGCAATACGTTTCCATTCTTCTTCTGTTTTAGGGAACTGCAACAATTATAAATCATTTAAATGTATCATTTGCTTAAATGTATACATATAAAGGTAGTTATTATTATTTTTTAGAACGAGAGCAATCACGAGGAAAATTCTATACAGTCTCCTTCAAATGCATCACTTGATGAAAGTACTTGGCAGTCTCGACCAATTTCATGTGCTTCAACTTCGCAATCAAGAATCTCACGATCTTCAGATACAATTACTCCAAAATCAAGACCAAAAAGAACCAAAATTTCTGCTGATGATATTCTAAAAAAGGTGGACCGGAAACTAGATGAAGAAAATGAGGATGAGTTTGACGTGATTGGAAAAAATATTGCGTATAAGCTGAGAAAGTTATCAAAAGAAACAGCTGTAGTCACAGAAAGCTACTTATGGATGTATTATTCGAAGCACATGTAGGTAATATTAACAGACAATCGAAAGTCACTATTTCTCAAGGAACCGCTGAGCCATCTGTGGTACATCCTACTATGTCTTCTTATACCAATTTACAACCCTGGCATACATCATCAGCACTTCCTCCTGTGCTTACTTATGCCCCATCACAACCCATGCATGCATCATCAGAATTAGAATTAAATCATGACGACAGTATAACTACGAGAACATTTTTTCTCAATTTCAGCCCACTAGTTAATAACATGTAATGTAATAAGTTTGGAAATAAAATTTGTGTCTACGTCAAAATGTTAATTTTTAATCTAACCTAAAAATTACAAAAACTTACCTTCATATAATCCTTCTTCAGCACTGAATAAATTGCACTACACGTTTCTGGTATAATCTGTCCAAATGCTTGGGGTGAAATAATAACCGAAAATTTTAAATCTTGGTAGCTTCTGCCGGTTGCAACAAATCGTAAAGTTGCTGTGAGGCGTTCATGAGGTGAGATAGCATTTCTTAATTGCGTATCTTGTTTTGTAATTAACGGGCTTACTAACTTCAACAGAGTACAGTATGTTTCGTAATCCATTCGTAAATAATTGAACCAATCCCCAGGCTCCAATTTTAATTCATCTAATAAATTAATGTGAGAAAATTGGCTTCTCTTCAAAAGCCATTCCTTCACCCACTTGCTACGTTTTTTTCTAATTTTGTTATTGACAGCTATTGCCGCCGCCACTGCATATAAATTTAAATTTTTCATCTCACTTCTTTATACGTTCACTGCTCGGGTAAGACTGTTTATAAAATTGTAGTGTGTATAGCGCCGACGTTAAACGTGCAAAACCGACAGTTTTGCCCGTTCGAGTAAAACTGTGCGAAAAAACCGCAGTGTGTAGGGCCTTTAACACCGAAAAAGGCGTCACAATGTATTTTTGTTGCCAGAATTGAATTCAATCTGGCATTTAAACTAAAATATTCTTKACCTGCAACCAGTTCCAATTATACCGAAAGTCGCAGGTAAATTTTTTTCTTATTTTAAATAAACCAGCCTATATATCGTTATATTTTTGTGTTCTACTCTAAATCTAAAGGTGATTTTGTTAAAGGTTTTTGTAAAATATCTACAAACTTGTAATTTTAAAACCAAAAATATTGTTTTTTGTCATATTACAGTTGACAGCAGTAGTAGGCATTTGATTAAAACAATTTCCGAGGTTTCCACGGCACACTGTCAAACCAGATTAGCTGTTTTAATATGAAATTGGTTTAATTTTTTGAAAAATCGCTTATAACTTCTAAAACGTTATGAATAGGTATAGGGAAACTTATTTCCATTGTATGAAGAATTAAAATCGAAACAAATGAAGATCTGCATATGTTTCCAATTAAAATCAAAAAAAGATATTGATGCTAAAATTTAACTAAATTTCAATCATGCCGCACTGCAGATATTTTAAAAATAACAAGGGCACTGTAGAATTGTCCATAAGTAGCCCTCTTGGAAAAACAAATAAAATATAATTCAAAGATTACTAAATTAGAAGTTACCGAATTTTAAAATACAGGGTGTTCTATTTGCAATAAGAAAGTTATCGGCGGTATTTAATATTCTTAGGTCTGTATACTGATTTAATAATATCAAAATCAAAGGAGATGATATTTGCAATGGGCATGTTTAGTGATTTTGTAGACATTATTATTGGATTGCTCCATTTAAAATAAAAAAAACGCTGCAAATTGAATCATTACTTCCACATCCAATTGTCAAAATGACATTTACGTTTTTATTTCTTATACTATACGATTAGTAATCAGGTTTTAAGCATTTTTTCTCTCTACACATTTTTTCTAAGACAAACGGTCCTCGTGATATTAGCACAAATATATACATATTTAAAATCTGTTTTTCCAAATAACTCGAAATTTATTAACTTAACAAAAAAAATACAAAAGCGCTTTCTGATCAGACATTTGATTTTCTACATACCAAAATTTAAAAAAATCGTACGAGCAGGGTCCAAAATAGGTTTTTTGGAAATATTTCGAAAATGTCAAAATTTTGGATAAATTTTGTAAGACATTTTTTGTGAGAAATTTTATTTCCTATCTGATGGCATTTTCATTTTTTTAATATATTAAATATATTCGGAGATATTTAGGCAAAACCGTTTTCTTTAAGTGGCGCTTTTTTGCTAATATCTTCTAAACAGTTTGCTGTCGCTTTGGGTAGTTGAGATTTATACGTTTGCCAAATTTCAAGTTCATATATTAAGTATTTCGAAAGTTATCGTGTCCACAAACAATACCACAGACACACACAAGAATTTTTTTTGCTCAAAATTTATTTTTTGCGTTTTCGACCATTTTAAAGCGAATGAGCAAATACAAATTTTTGAAAGTTTTTTTCGCGATACAATACTTCCCATCCGTTGGATGTGGAAGTAATTAAGTTTTTTTTTATTATTTCTCAAAATATTGCATATCAGTCGAGGTATTAATTATTACAATATAAATATTTGACACAATGACGACAAAAACGCAATCTCGTACCCTCTCACTCGAGTGCAATGAGACAGATAGCTCTTGCTTGCTGTTCATTTCATATGTGATTTCAAAGATCAGCGTATTGTGTGAAATTCGAATACATGAAAATGTAGGTACTATAATTTTTATTGATCACTTTAAGTTTAGGCAGTAATTTCATTATTTACACTTGGAGAAATATATGTTTCACGATCACATACTGTCAATTCCTAATTAACAATTTCTAGATAAGCCAAATGAAAAACCCAAAGAGTCAAAAACAAAGGGCAGAGGTCCCTGGAACAATGAACAGGCCCACATAGTAAAAGCTCACTTCAAGGAGCACATAAGATTAAAGAAGGCCCCAAGAAAAGATGAGTGTGTACAGCTAATAAACAAATATCCAGAAATACTGCACAATGAAGATTGGGTCAGGGTAAAAACCTTCGTCTACAAGATCTACAGAGACAAGAAATAATTTTTTTACATAAATTTACGAATTTTTTTCAGTTTGATTGCAAATGTCATGTTTACTTTAAAAATATGTTTCATTAATTACCACTTTTCCTTTTGCAGGCATTTTTTATTGTTAGTACAAGCATTTTCTTTATTTCACCTTGAATTAAATTTTTTCAATCACATGATTTATTTTTAGTTTACGTTTTAAGTGTCCACTTTGTTTAACTTTAAGCTAACTGTTTTATTATGTACCTTTATTGTAAGCTTTTACTATAAAATAATAAAATGTTCAGTGCATACACTGGTCTTTTTAATAAGAAAACATAAAATAAAAAAATGAGTGCTCCTTGTGGTAGATATGCCAACATAATGGTTATGCAAGGAAGCTGTAAGTAACTCAAATGTGGGTTCTGATGTATTTTCGTTATAGATATCACAATTGCTGTCACAAGAATCACTTTAATTGTTTTTTTGCATTATTTTGTCGATTAAAAGTGCCGGATTATGAAATACATGTCCGACTAATCAAAACTGTTAAACCTGCCGATTGTTATATTTTTTTTAATACAGAGATATCAAATAAACATTATTGCATATACAATCACAAAATTAAAAAATCAATTTGACCATGTTTAAATTTTTTTAATTCAAAATATATCTTCGTAATTATTAAAAAAAAGAAATACAACTTAATGTTGCGTGATATATCTCTACTACATAACGTTGAAAACCGCACTTTTTTATTTGGGGATTAATGGTAATTTTTAAAAGCACTGCAGTCGTCAAATAAGAAAGATAAGAAATTGTCAAATAAAATAAAAACGGCTGATTTTAGAAGACAGGTATCGTAATTAAAGTCACCTAAAAACCCACTAAGTAATCTAAAAATGTAATAATGTACAGGGTGTTCTACAAAAAATTACGAAGTTTGCGACTACTTCCGGTATAACTAGAAGTTGTTTTAAGTTGTCATTATTTTCATTGAATTGAGCGTACTCGAATACCCTACACTGCAAAGTTTGAGTATTGAAACGTGTAATAGGCACTCGTCGTGACACATTCTGTAGAAATACGTTTCGCTTGGAATACGCCTCCACATCTAAGATTGCAAGAAATAAAATTTTATGGGTTTACTGAATTACTTACATACACAGAAGCACGCTACACGTCTGTACCTCCGTACAAGTGTTGCCGCATTTCGGAGGCGCTTCCGAAAGCGGGCATACAGAGGCCTGGCCAACTTGGCCACGTATTTTTGTGTATATGTGTGTTACACGGTGGCGCCGTCTGATTAAATTTCGGTGAACTGCATTGTGTAACTGTACTTGTGTACCGGTGCAAATGGCCTCAAACTGAAAAATCGGCAAACGTCGTGAAATGACGTAGCACAATGTTTGAAATGGTAATACAAGCACTTTCGAATAGACCTCCGTTTTTTCGAAAGCGCCTCCCATTTTCGAGGCCAGTTCTCCACAACCATATTGTATGTAAAATTTCTGCATTGTGTTATATGCGTGATATCTTCAGCATATACTGGTTAAAATTTTCGAAGATTCCTTTCGCTAATATAGCTGCCTAGTAAAAAACTCAAATTATAAGCCCTAAAGAAGACTGCAATAAAGCAGTTGAAAACTTGACCAAAATAAAAGTACTCATTGATCTTTACCACCATGTCGAATTCCTCCAAGATATTTCAGCTTAATATATATTCAAATCTAAAGAGGTCTACTTCCCTAATACAGAAAATTGAAGAAGAACTTTCCTGTCATTTATTTTACGTAAATATCTGTTGCACTACTTTATAATTTTTCTGGCTTCATTTATTGAGGAAATCCATCTGACACGATAGATTTTTGATAAGATTTTGTTATAACATGAAAGAGAACTTCCGTTATTAACAGCAATGAACGCTCACGGTATTAGTCAGTCTTTGTCTTTTGTACTCATTTCTATCATTTTAACATCGTATTATAAATCATTTACATGTAAATAATAAAACACTAATGTTTAAATTTAAGAAAAAAGTTGTGCTAAAAATGGGAAAACCTATAAGAATGGGTAAAAATACCAATGTTAGGAAAAAATTTAAAGGAGTCTTCTAACCAGACCTTCATAGTTTGATCGCTTATACATGAATTACTAAGTGATTCACAAATTTATTATTTGTATTAATAAAAACATTATAGTATTAATAAAAAAAACTGTCTTTGTAGAATATTTTGTTTATTTTGCTGTTGCATAGCCCAAACATAAATTTTAACCAACTGTACTTTAAAAGGTACCCGAAAATTCGGGTACTTTTACTCCGGGTAGTGTACTCTAAGTACTTTTTAGCAAATGAAGTACTCGGTATTCTGTACTCGTTCCTTAATTTTGACATGTACCTGGTACCCGGTACTCGAGTATATTTTCTCAATACCCGGCACAGCTCTGTTTCTTTCCCGTCCCTGAAGTAAAAGGAGAATTTAACGAAGTTTCAAAATCGCCTGGACAAATCGAGCCTCTGCCTTGTTTACATTTCGTTTAAAGTCCGCAAATAATTCCCGATTCGCGAGTTTGGGCCGGAACGCACGCTGATCTCTTCCAGGGTTCTTGGTTCTCCCACCTCCGCTTACGAGTCGACAAAAGTAAGCTGCGTCCGCGTTTCCAGTCAGTTGTGACTACTCAGTCTCCAGTTCCCGTCCAGCAGTAAGTAACCAGCACACGGCACCCACCCTCAGGTTTTATTCCCTTAAGTGCCGTTCTTCACTGCAGCTACCCTGGTCTATGTACTAAGAGGGGTAGTGCACAGTAAATTGAGGAGCATACAACATTGCATATTTAGCATTAGTATGGTGTTATGTCGTGAATAATCTCCACTATTAATTAGTAGACTAATCTCACTACAATTGCTGTTGCAGGATAGTTAAATAAAACTCCAGGCTAAACACCTCCTTTTACTTGCCACTCCCAAACCAATTGATTCCGTTTTACAAAAAGCTCACAAAAAGTTATCGTCCCCACGACCCTATCACCATATCATATACAGAACACCTCCCTCCTTAAATTTTACAATAATTTACAATATTAAGTTACAAATTAAATTTAGTAAGTACAATATTTTTTTACGGTATAAATAAAAATATAAATTAAAAGAGCTTAAATTAACTTTTTACAATTTTTACAACTATTTTATAACATAACTAAAATGATTCATATTGTAATCTATCTGGTATTTTGATTACACGTTTAGGTCTAACACTGCCTATATTTACATGAACATTACCTGATCCATCGACTCTTCCCCAGGAGKATTTACAGACGTTAATCTAGAACTACCTCTTAGTTGATTGACATGGCGTTTAATTACTAGATTCTCTTCTATTAATTTTACTAAATACACATTTTTCCCTATTTTATTAACTATTATGCCATTACGCCAGAATGTTGAATTATTTCTGTAACAAAGAACCAAGACTTTCCTTCCGGGCTTATACATTGTTCTTCTCGCTCCGTGAAAATTTTTAATTTGTTTATTTTGTTGCTGAAACACTGTGTTTTACCACATTATTCGAAGGAGATAGCAAACTGAATCGATTAGCCACTTTATGCCTAAACATGAGCTCCACAGGTGCAACACCCGTAGTAGAATGAAGTGAATTTCGATAATCAAAAAGAAAATTACTCAACACATAATCGATATCAGCATCCTTATTCGCGTACAACACTTTCTTTAACCCATTTTTTACAATTTTAACGGTAGCTTCAGCAGCCCCATTGGATTGGGCGTGATAAGGGGGAGTTATAATATGTCGTATTCCATTATTTTCCAGAAATGCTGCCAACTCCTCGGATTTGAAAACTGTTGCATTATCAGACACTAAAATTCTTGGCAAACCAAATCGAGCAAATATATCCCTTAAAATTTTTATAGTTGCATAAGATGTGGAGGATTTTGTGCAGTACGTTTCCACCCACTTAGAATGAGCATCTACTTCTACTAGTACTAAAAACATTTTGTTCAAAAATGGTCCGCAATAATCGATGTGAACTCTCTCAAAAGCTTTTTCAGGCCATGGCCACGGCGTTAATAAAGCTTTTGGAGGATTTTGACTGTGCATAGCACATGAATTGCAATTTTTAATAAAATGTTCGATATCGGAGTCAATTTTTGGCCACCAAAAATAACTTCTCGCGATACCTTTCATTTTCATCATACCTAAATGAGATGCAGAATGTATTTGCTTTAATACTTCCAATTGTAGGGTTTTAGGTATAAGAATTCTATTATTCCAAACTAAACAACCGCCCTCAATTGACAATTCGTATCTTTTATCGAAGTAAGCTTTGTATTGATCCAATTTTTTAACAAATTCTGGCCATATACCTGAACTAACAAAACAGATAACCTTCTTTAAGAATTTATCTTTCTTAGTTGCTATTTGAACATCGTTCAATCGAATTTGATATTCGCTTGCATCGTGAAAATAATTAATAAGATCTGCATCTTCAATTTCCATTTTTCGTTCCTCCCTAAGAGGTAAACGCGACAAACAATCAGCCTTATTCGCATCAGACTTAATATATTCGATAGTGTAATTATAATTTGATAAAATGAGTGCCCATCTGCATAATCGATTTGCCGTAAATTCTGGTATGCCCTTTGTAGGACTAAAAATAGTTAGTAACGGCTTATGATCCGTTGATAAAATAAACATGTTTCCATTTAAATACTGGTGAAAATTTGTATAAGCCATACACAATAGCCAGTGCCTCCTTTTAAATTTGTGACTACTGTGTTTCCGCTTTTGTTAACGTGCGCGAACTATATGCTATTGGTTTCTCTACCTGATTCTCCAATACGTGACACAGTATAGCTCCTACCCCGTAAGATGAAGCATCCACTATTAATTTTATAGGAACGTTTGGCTGAAAATGAACCAGCACGTCCTTAGATGTTAATTTCTGCTTCGCCAACTCGAAAGCTTGCTGACAATCTTTTGACTAAGTGAATTTAACTGATTTTTTTAATAGCTGATATAAAGGATGTAACAGTGTTGCCATATCTTTAATAAATTTCCCGTAATAATTTAATAAACCCAAAAAAGATTTCAACTGAGTTACGTTAGTTGGAACAGGAGCTTTTTTAATGGCTTCAATTTTGTCTTTACATGGATGAATACCTTCTTTGGAAATTGTATAACCTAAATATGATATTTCCTTTTGAAACAGTTTACATTTTTCCTGAGATATTTTAAATCCTGACTCTTGTAAAATGTTTAAAACCTGCTCCAACCGTTCGAGATGTTCAGCACGCGATTTTCCCGTAATTACAATATCGTCAATGAAACAAACTACTCCCTCTAAATTTTGAAATAAACTTTCCATAATTTTTTGAAAAATTGCTGGCCCTGAAGAAACGCCAAAGGGTAGTCTGTTATAAGAAAAAAAACCTTTATGTGTTGCAATAGTAACCAATCGTTTTGAATTATCATTCAACAAAACTTGCTGATACGCATTTTTTTAAATCTAACTTACTAAATTCTATCCCCCCTGCCAATTTCGCAAATGACTCCTCCGGACGTGGTAAGGGATACTGATAGACGATTAAGTGTGGATTAATAGTGGTCTTGAAATCACCACAAATGCGAATTTGTCCATCTGGTTTGATAACTGGTACTACTGGTGCTGCCCATTCAGGATATTCAACCGGGAAGATGACCTTTTGATCTAGCAATCGATTCAATTCGTTTTCCACCTTCTCCTTTAGAGCGTATGGTAATGGCCTGGCCCTGCAAAGTTTTGGCACAACATTAGTGTCCTTTAACATTAGTGTTGCTTTAGATTTATTAAAAGTACCTAAACCAGGACTAAATAGTTCCTTGTACTTTTCCAATAACTGATTGTTAAGATTTTCCTCGCAGTAATTAATCTCTGTCAAGCCTAAATTATAAAGTGATAAAAAATCACGACCTAAAATCGGTGGTCCACCATCTTTGATAACATAAAATGTTAATTGCTTACAGACTTCTTTAAATACAATATCTAATTTTATAGATCCCACTGGTTTAATTTTGCACCCATTGTACAAATAAAAAATACGATTGGTTTCGCAAATGCGAATTTGTGAAAAATTTTTCAAGTAAAACTGCTCTGAAAAACAGGAACAAGAGGCCCCAGTGTCTAGTTGAAAATACAAATCTTTTTCATTTACTTTTAACACAATTTTTAAACCCTCTTGTTCTTTTGTAATTTTATCCCCTAAGTTGAATAACGTATTTTCTCCTTTAAAAAAGTTAATTTCATTGTCCTCATTACTTAAATAATAATTTCTTAATTGTTTATTTCCACCGAGTTTCCGTGGTTGATAAACATTTGTTTTCTGGTTACACACCGTAGCGATGTGACCTTTCCTGTTGCAAACGTGAAAAATGCTAGAACGATACAATACACTTATCACCTGTATGACCTTTCCATCCACAAACCGTACACCACACCTTCGGAAGATTCCTCGATGAGGATGGTGATGACGTATGTCGCTCTTCCAACTTGCGTGCCCCGCTGCTGCCAGGATGACCCTTGGATGATGACGCAGGCCGCTCTGTTGCCCTGCGCACTTGGTAGATTGGCTCTTCTTTGATTCTCAATGAACGACCATCCGCTTCGGAATTTTTCAAGGCTGCTTCCTTGCTGGATACAATTCGAATTGCGTTTTCGAAACTTATCTCGTGTGATTCTTCAAATAGTCGATCCATGATTTTTCCTTTCTGTAGGCCCATTACAAAACGATCTCTTAAGAATACGTCGATTTCATTTCCAAATTTGCAATTAATTGCCAGACTACGTACTCGTGCCGCCCATTCATTTATAGATTCGCTTGCCCGTTGATAAGCTTCATAAAATTTGTGTCGTTCGGCGAAAACCGACACTTGCGTCACAAAATGAGTATCGAAAATGAATAACAGTTGATCAAATGTCTTTTCTTCAGGTTTATTTGGCACGCACAGATTAAATATTAATCCGTAGGAATTTTCCGATAGCAAATTCAAGAAAATGGCGCGCTTCTTTTCCTCATCGGTTACGCCGTTAGCATTGAAGTAATTCTTCAATCGCGGGACAAAAATCGCCCAATCATCGCTAACTGCATCGAAYTCTCTTAAATGCCCAATTAAACCTGAATTGCTGGTTGCACTTGCCTGCGTTGGATTCGGCATTTCACACGTGGTTCTTCTTTCTTCCAGTTAATGCTTTAGAAATACCTCGTCGCCACTTGTTATGTCGTGAATAATCTCCACTATTAATTAGTAGACTAATCTCACTACAATTGCTGTTGCAGGATAGTTAAATAAAACTCCAGGCTAAACACCTCCTTTTACGTGCCACTCCCAAACCATATTGATTCCGTTTTACAAAAAGCTCACAAAAAGTTATCGTCCCCACGACCTTATCACCATATCATATACAAAACATATGGGGACAAAGTACGAAAGCAACATTAGCCCAACTGCAAGTATACCAAAACAGAGCCCTAAAAGTAATATTCCAACTACCTTACGAATATCCAACTGAAAAAATTTACAAAGAATACAAAATACTCAATATTGAAAGCATAATCAAGATCCAAACAATAACCTTTATACACCAGGTAGCCAACAGACTAGTAGACTCCTATATAGACCTACAGAGAAACGAAGAGGTCTACGAGCACAACACAAGAAACAAAACTGACTTAGAACATGTGAAACCAAAAACAGAAAAACATGGGAATAAAACAACTGTTACATAGTGAATAAAAATAAAAATCATCAACTTTAGGTCGGACCATTCAATACAAATTAAAATATACTGTATAAAAGAATTTAAAAACAGAATCAATAAAATATGTCATTCATCGTTCATTAAAAAAAAATTAGAAATTCTAAAAAACATATTAATAGAAAATGCATATCCAACAAGCATGGTGAAACGACTTTTATTTAACACACCAAATCCTTTAGTAAATGAAAACTCGAGTAATGTTACCACAACGATACCTGTTAATAGAACTGCAACACAATATGTAACTTTACCCAATATCAAACATTTAACCCACAATATAATTAATACTATGAAGGGAGAAAATATTAAAATTGCTATTAAAAATATAAACACTATTAGAACACTATATACTAAATTAAAAGATCCTACACCACTCCAACTACAGTCAAATGTAGTGTATAACATTAAATGCCAGGATTATGATTCTTCATATATTGGTCAAACCTCTCAGTGGCTAAAAAGTCGTATAGCATTGCATAAGAATGATATAAACAAAAAATTAAACAGATGTGCTCTTGCAGTGCATGCTAATGACACAACATAATATAGATTTTGCTAATGTGGAAATTATTTGTAGAGAACCTAAATACAAAAAAACGTTTAATAAAATAAATGATACACATTAAGAACCAAGAACATCCTATTAATAAAAAGTCTGATACAGAACAACTTAGTGCGATCTATTTTATCTCTTGAGTTTATCAAAGATTGAATTCTATGATGGTCCATTAAATTAATAGTATTATTTAGTAATAATTGGATTGAACATTTAAATCTTTATTGATTGATTAGTTTGTTTTTTTGCTATTATGAAATATGTCATAAATTGTCACATATCAAATTAATTAAAAATAATGATGTTATTATAATCAATACGAAAACTCAACTTATATGTAAGTAAGACTGTTATGTACCCTGTTTCATACTTTTTACTATTAGACGCCCTGACGAAGAGGAGAAATTTTTCTTAAATTTGGGGGTAATCGACCTTGTTATTTATAATAGAGTGAAGTCTTTAATTATTGCCAACCTTTCGACTTTATTAAAATCTTCTTCAGGGCTTAAATTCTGAGACTGCTATAAATCATTACAATTACAATTACAAACACATGCCACGTTCTGTAACATACACCTATATACATATATTAGTAAGCCTTTGGTAAATTTTCTCCTTGTAATTTATATTCAATATCAAACTGAACAGCATTTAACGACTTAACAGCTCTCTTTCGTGCTGTTCATATTCTGTATTATAACCATAAGCAGTAATCATGGTTGTGTTCATGGGTGATTCGATTCTGAGGAGGATGCTCAATCAAGTACACGGTTGGACACCTTAAAGAAGTTGCAACGGTAAATCATCGTTACACTTTTGTGTAGGTGGACAAACGTGTCAGCAGTTGAGAAGACGGTTGATGAAGGCTAATGAACCAAGTTCAATGTGGAATCATGAGCTAAGAGATTAGATTGTTGTCCTGATGATTGGCACTAACGTGTGCTCTACGCAAGTTAATGAGCCGTTATGAGCATGTTAGACGCGTGCTTGCTTGGTTAATTGCTGATTTACGACGGTACGGTATAAAAAAGTTTTTTTGCMCTKTACCGCTACTATTTCKTGATGACCAAGAACATGTAGGTAGTTAACTTGTTTAATCAGGTAGTGTACAGTCTTTGCGAACAATATTCTGAACATTTAGTTCTGGTAGATGTACAGGCACAATTTTCAGTGCAACCCTTTAAGCCGCCATTTGTTTACTGCTAACCTGGTCCATCCAAATCTAGAGAGACTACAACTCATTTGGAATGCCATTGAGGGCTGCCTGCCGTGATTCGTCAAAGCAGAAGAAAAAACGGTTCTTTTCAGAAAAATAAATATTTCAGCGATAAAGCTTTTCGTCATCGTGTCTGCCGTTATCATTACCTATTTAACAAAAAAAAGATTTAGGACGCTCGAATAGGACTTCTATTTTTCCACGCTCTATTACGGAAGGCCAAAGCGATCTGACGCCCGGGTAATCATTGTATTGTGATATAGGAATTTTGTTAAAAAATTAAAACAAGTAAATCAATATCTTCCTGCACATCCTTTAATTAAAAAAAGGGTACTAGTGCCTGATTCGAGGGAATCCAACCTCATCTTCAGCTAAAAGTTGTAAAAAGGGAGATACACATTGGTACATTGGAAGTTAGCAAAAATTATATTTTACCCTTGCAGGGGTTCCTTGGCTGTAACTTCCGGACATCGTGCTGCTTCCACTTCCTTACAGCCCCTGCGGGGTATTGTTCTTCCAGAACAAGCCTCTTTTTCGTGCCTAGTGCAGCAACATATGTTGCGATATCGTATTTTTGAAACTCAGTTTCATTTTGGAAAATACAGTAGGGATTTCATTATCACAGACAGTGCCTTTTGTTGCAAATTGCAAATATCTACCATCGACAGCTGGCGTTGGCCCGTAGGACAGGACGACCGAGGCAGCTGCTCGTGCCCCCCCCCCCCCCCCCCCCCGGGAATTCAAGACAGGCTCTTTACAGAAGTTCGACAAGGCATTAGAGCTTTCGCTTACGTCCTGCTGTGATCAAGAACAGAAGAATGATATAATTTTAAAATTTTTTTTTGTTAGTTAGTCTTGCTTTTTAAAACAGTTTTTAATAGACACATTGTAATTTCAAAATACCACCAGAAATACTGAAGTAGGATCTTTTCATGTCATTTTTTGTAACAAGATTTTTTTTAGTTTCAATGCATAATTGATTGTAATCACGCGAATATTAAATTTATTAATTTTTATAAAGGATTTCTGATGGTAGGTAATTTTGAAAAACCATACTCCGGTAGGACTTTATCGTAGCATATTTCTCGCAAATTTATAACGTTTAGTGGTTTTGCAACAGAATTTCACTCACTCACAGCAGTAAGGTTATCGAGAAGGATCCGCGAGGTTCAGTCAATACCGAAGTTAAGGAACACACCTATCGACGTTCCCAGTTAAACCGGGATGCCTACAGATCGTGACCTTGTTGAGCTGGCGCAATTGCATACTGCGATTGCTTTGTTAAATTATTAGTTGTAGAGGCAGGATCGTTGGGGTCTCCCGTTTCCTTTAAGATCCCACCGCTGCCACCAATTGTTACCCTCTGACCTCTGTCTTTGGATAGCGTTCGCTGCCACCACTACACTGGGGTGTAGAAATTTAAGCAGGGACTAACTCCCCACGTTGATCTCTTCGGGACGAGAAGTACCTTGGAAGCACGAAGTTTACTTAGCTCTTTTAATGAATTAAACATCGATTTCTGACTTTACTTAAATTTATTGAAAAACTCAATGAAAGAAAATTATCAGGCAAACAAGATGACTAAAGAATTACGATTGATAAATATAAAGAACAAATGTTAAACTGTCGTAGGAAAATATAGCAATTTTGCAGTAGATAGGTTACATAAAGCTAAAATTATACGTCCATCAAATTCACCATGGTCAGCACCAGTAGTTCTAATAGTTAAGGATTTACCAAATGGCGTACGTAAAGTAAGTCAATGTATTTACAAAGGACTCAATGCCGTGACTAAGCGTGACTACTACCCACTTCCGAACTTGCAAGAAACCGTAGATCAGTTTAATAATGCAACTCTCTTCAGTTCTTTTGATGTGAAGGCCGCTTATCATCAGATCGATATGGAAGAATGTGAGAAAGAAAAGACAGCTTTCTCCACTCCTGGACAACATTGGGAATCAAACAAAATGTGTTTTGGCTTTTTCAACTTTCCRGCGTTTCAATAAATTTTTCTTTAGCAGGTTTGACAGGTGAATTCTGTTTAGCCTATTTAGACAACATTTTAGTATTCAACTCGACAGGGGTAGATCACTTAAGAAAACTCGAATTAGTTTTTGAACGCTTAAGAGAAGCTTATATAAAGTTGCAGCCAAACAAATGTCATTTTCTAGCTACCGAAATTAAATTTGACGAACCATTTATACTATCTACAGAAGCCAGTAAATTAGGTATCGGGGCTATATTAAGTCAATTGCATGATAGGTTCGAACGACCTATTGCTTTTTGGAGTAAAAAGTTAAATAAGGCTCAGGGTATCTACAATGCAACTGAACTAGTTATTTGCTGTGGTAGAGGCAGTAAAACACTTCATATTCTATTTATATGGTAGATAATTCTCGGTAATTACAGACCATCGACCACTAAAGTGGCTATTAAACTTAAAGGATCCTACTCCTACTTCTAGATTAGCACGATGGCAGCTTATACTCTCTAGCTATGACTTTGAAATTATCCATCGTCAAGGACGTAAACATGGGCATGTTGACGCCCTTAGTCGAGCCCCTCAGGATAATTCGAACACGTCTGATGAACTATTCGAAAACCAAAATTTTAATAATACTAAAAATAAACCTACACAGTATGTAGCTGAAGTTAAGGTAGTAGAAAAGTATTTTACCTTTTTTCCGTCATGTGACAGACAGGCTATTTTGGAACATCAAAAGCACGGTAAATTTTGTCAAGCAAACATGCAACAACTGAATGCAGAAAATAATCCAGAACTAAATTATTCTGTAGATAAAGATGGTATATTATATAAAAGAACTATACAAAATCAGGATGTTTTAGTAGTACCTAAGAGTTATATTAGAAAAGCTCTACACGATTTTCACGATTTACCATTTTGCGGACACGCTGGTCAACAAAAGACTCTTCCATTAATTCGATCTCGTTTATTCTGGCCGAGTATGCAAGCCGATATTATTAAATACTGCAAGGAATACGTTTCACGCAGTCAGCGTAAAACGTCTCCTCATCTACGCCAAGCACCGTTGGTTAATCTACCAGAAGTTCTTTATCCATTTGAGAGAACATCGATGGATATTTCAGTAAGTATGTAGAGGTAGTAGCAATGCCAGATCAAAAGGCAGAAAACATAGCTCGTGTATTTGTTACCGAAATTATAGGAAGGCATAGTACTCCTAAGCAACTTCTTACAGATCAAGGTCCTAATTTTGTTTGCGCGGTAATGGATGTTTGTCAATCAAATGGGATGATAGAGCGTAGCCACAGAGTATTTAAAGAAATAATGTCGCATTATGTTGCAAAGAACCAACAAGATTGGGATACTTGGGTACCATATGTTTTGATGGCTTATAGATTCCATACGCAAAGTTCAACTGGCTATTGGTAGGAAAAAAATTGATTGTCCATGCAAACCGATTAAAATTATGTCACATGCGCGAACAAGTTTTCAGAACAAGTTATGAAACTGCTACCGAAGATAAAGACACGCATCTTGACACGAATTTTGGCATTAATCCCGAAGAAGTTACAAGAACAATTATGGTGGGAGTAAATACTCAGCCTTCAGAACAGCGCCCTGCGGGAAATTTACAAAGGCAGGAGACTGAAGCTGAACAGCTTGGCACTATCTTTCAAAACAGAGTAAGGGTCACTACAAGACCACACCGACCCCCTAAACGTTTCGCCTTTTCGGAATTCGATTAGAAATCGTGGCCACAATAGCTAAGTTGTATATGTTAAGTGTATTGTTCTTTTAGTTATTCCAGTATAAGTTTTTACTGTATATAAAAGATCCAGGAGACAAAAACTTTAATATAACGGGGTAGTAGACTAATTTAAAAAAATAATATAAAGACGACGCCTGCAAAAACCCAGCGGCATAAAAAAAATTATAAAATTCCTTATGTAATAACGCCGTAAAAAATTATTGAAGATTGATGTAGGGCACCGCCCGCATCCAAATCTAATTGCCGCCTAGGTCACACAACGTCACCAGCATTTTCCGATTTGGCAATATTGCGGACAGCCTTCAACCATTGGGATAATACCTAGCATATATAAAACCTATGTTCAATCGATTCACCTTCTACAATTTATTCCAACGTATAAATTGAGCCAAGACCACCTTGAGCTATTTTTTGGTTCTATTAGGTCACTTGGCGGACATAACGACAATCCAAGTTGTCTGCATTTCCGAACTGCATACAAGAAATTAGTTAGGTAACTATGTGCCATTGCAGCAATTAAGTATTTTAAATTGTGAGTTAGTTCCAAAACGGCCTGTAGAATTAATAAATGAATCTAACGTTATTTACAATGACAATGAAACAGCAAATGATATTTCTGATTTTGATGATCATAATTACACTATTTTATGTGCAACTTCAAATCTATCGAATTTTGCAGAAGAGATAGTAGTATATATCGCTGGCTATTAGATAAAAAACTTGGCAGTTTAATCAAGTGTGAAAGATGCGTGGGGACATTGTATGGCACACAAGAAAATCTCATGGGTAGTCTTTTGTCATTGAAAGACAGAGGTGGTTTAACATACCTTTCCAAAGATGTTATATATGTTTGCAGGGAGAGTGAGGTAGACTTTAGGCAAACTCGTAAAATTACTGCTAGAGTAAACCCTAACAAAATTAGAGCAGGTGTTTTAGCAAAATGTGGGTCAAAAGGTATTTTTTCATGTTTACTACTGACAGAAAATCATAAATATTTGATGATCAAAGCCATTGCTGAAGAATACTGTGTTGTTAGAATAAGGTATAATTTAAGGAACCCGCAGATGGATAATAACTCAAATGACAAAATTAATCCAATTTCGAGGTCAATGATAATCACAAATTAAAATGTCATACATAATATATCTACTACTAATTTTTTCGTTCTCCCATTGATCGTACCGCGAGGTACGTGAAAAAGGAGAACTATATATATCACTCAATGGAACGGAGTTAATCCGATCACAACCGAACTTTGTATGGTAATAGCCCATGACCTTCTGAGCTCCAATCCGGAGCCCTGTGCTGTAGACTCTCACCGTTCAAAAGTTACAGGACATCAAAGTTGCTGCAGATCGCCGTGCACTAACGTCAGTAGGTTGGAACTACGCGTGGACCACGATCGGAACTACATGGAGTCGATCATGGGAGAACGTTTTTTTCGTTTTGGACGATTCCACTGGATCGCACTATTTTTCTGACCTGGTTTCATCTTATCACTCTGTTATTTCTTGCATTTTATAGTTTTTTCTTGTATGTCTTGTTTTGAAATAAATGTATGCAATATGTATGTAAATGTGTTACAATAAATTGTTTTCCACTAATCATGTAGTTTTTTGTTCAATATAGATATATGTGTATATTGTATTTATTATTAGTCCAAACTGTAAAAACTTCTATCATAATAGATCACCACCAACTAGGTAAGTTAAAAAAATTACTACTCATTGTCAAAAAATTCATGTCCAGAGCCAACCGATTGGTTTAGCGATTTGCATTATTTGCTTGCTAGTGTCATTTATCTGCTTTGTGCCACTTTACTTATTTATTTTTTGGATGTTTTTTCAAATTTGCTTAGTGTAGTAGTTATGATTTATGAAGCCTTGTATGTAGTTTGTACCAATTTATATACAAACAGTATCATCTTACACTTTAATCCACATTTTTGTATTCAATTCAATTTGGAAAATAATCAGAATAAACAGTAAAGTTTGCATAAAATTAGTACCTTCCACTAGTATTCAAAGTACTAAAACAAGACAGTTTATATAAGAATAGTAAAAATTGCGCCCACTCCAGAATCCTCTACGTTTGGACCTCCGTCCGATTGCGTAGTAAAGGACGCTCCCTCCTTAAGTATTATCTCAATGCGTTCAACCGTTCTTTATCAAGGTTGCCAGATTAGACGATTCTCTGCGGTTGGAAAGCCTTTATACATCCACMCGMCGTAACCATTGTTTAAGAATAGTGTTAGTTAGGGCAAAGTATGAACAGAGGCCGTGCTATTTATAAGTCGCTTCCCGCCTATTCCTTTTATTTTCAAACGATGTTGCCGGGAACACGCTGCAGCGCACAGCGCTGCGTTACAACCGAACTTGCCGGATAGCGCGGCGCGTTGCCTTCGTTTCATTTCTGTTTGGTTTTTCGGCAGTGAATATTTAGTGTTTTCTTTTCACGTGATCGTTTGTGGCTTTTTTATTTAATTATCGTCGTTAACAGTGTGATATTTTGTTTTAAATCTGTACTTTACCGTGTGAAACGCAGCGCTGTTGTTATTTATAGCAAAGGTGTATTCTCCAAAAGGTATCTGCAGTTTTTTTAATTTTTACTTACGCGCTAGAATTGTTTATACAACTAAGTGTATATATTTGAATTCAATTGAATTAAAAGTACTTAAACATAACATAATTACATAAACAATAATTAATGATATATTGTAACTATTGTAATGGAATTACTTGAACTGCATTGATATTAAAAATAATTGTAATCATAATTGTAGGTCAGGATGTCGACCATATGTGCATACTTTAATTGTACAAGAACTCGAAGGAATTCACCGGGGTTGAGATACTTCAGTTTTCCTACTAATGATGAGTTGCGTTGCAAACAGGGATTTCAAATTCTGGTGAGTACATAAAGACTACTATTATAGGGTGCTGTGCAACTCTAGGGTCTGACACCATCATAAGATGAATAACTATTTTCAATGGCACATGTGTGTTTTAAGTTGCCATGTAAATTTGACGTGCTCAATATCACTAAACTTTTAAGCAAAGTGGTACAGTAATGTAGTAGATGTTTGGCTAATATGACTGCCTCAAGTTTATGTGCCAACTTAAAATGTCCGATTGCTATACAAAACAGTAATTTTACCTTATTAATGGTATATTATATACTGTGGGACTGATGTAGAATTTTTAATCCTGAAAGTAAAATTTGTAGCCTGATCGAAGGGAATRCCATAATTTACCTGAGGGATTAAAGATACTACTTCATGCACTAACTAAAGCTATCGGCATAAGTATCTGTCAAAACTTATAATTTATTGTTTAAAATCTTGATTTTTCACTAAATTATGTTGATATTTCATGCCAGAGGGAGAAGTTACACCTMAGTTCCAGTCATAATGGAGCTTTAGTCTCGGAAGCCAGAAAATATAAATTATAGACCCAATTCGACATTTGTTTTTCATAGCTCATTAGATTTTTTCAAATAAACTTAGTTTACAATTAAGAATTGTACTGTTATTGACCGTTGATCTTTGATGTTATTTAAATATATTAGGTTTCGGTCTTCTAAATAAAACTCCTTTTATCTTATGCCAAGCTTTCGGAGATCATTTGTCTCCTTCTTCTGGGCCTGTAATATTTTATTAAATAACTACAAATACAGAACAACAAACCACATGAAAATACTTACAGTAGAAACGGAATTAGTTAAAGTTGAACAGCAGTCTTAACTTCATATATATAACTCTAAAGTTATAGGTAATTTTAAATTTTGCTATTAATAATCACAAACAATCTTGACAAATATTAATATTTCTTTCAAAATTAAAAAACTGACAACCAATTATATGAAATCTAGATAGGACAAGAAATTTGGCGTGTGCAAGTAGGAAATTATGATGACGAAAATGGTTTAAAATGGAGAAGATAGGTATAAATTTTAGAAAGATTATTAATATCTTCAAATTTATTTATCTTTTTTAACCTTAACCTAATAACTGTGAATACATAATTTGTAGATATTCTGTGAATTCAAGTTTGAGGTTTAAACACATCTCAAGAACAACAATTTTGATGATAATCTGGAACAGACTACCTTATTTAGCACAAAATTACTTATATTTTGTAAAACCAAAATTAAATGAGATGAATGATTTTAAAGAAATACTGAAAGTTTACTTTTTTCAAAATACCTAGTAAGTTACGAAAGTTTTTAAAAAACAAAATAGCTGAATTAATTGTAAATTGTAATCTCCTCACTGAATTAATTTGATTTTTTAATTCAGTAAAAAATGTTAGATCAATTTTAGTGACAATTTATACATTTTTTTTATAAAAAGAAAAACATTTTGAACTATTATGGTATGATGTGTTGCCAGTTAAAAAGTGTTTTTGTATCATTCTGTTTTCCCTACAAGCAGTATGTATTAGGTCGTGGAATATAATAATTCAGTGTTTCCACGGAATTGGTTTACGATAGGTATTTTCACAATCAGGAATTAACCAGCTCGTGTTGTTCAACATAAGAACTTCTGCTGATATTCTCAATTTCATGTCTAAATTCCAATCTGTTCTTCCGATAACATGTAACTTACCAAGGCTGGGATCCCTAGAGAGAGGAAAGACCTATCCATAATAACGATATAAAGAGAACCACAATTATTTTACACAACAGGACTACCCCATAATTATGGCACCAATATCTTTGAAAATGGTTTTATTAGAAAGCTTGAGATCGACAGTTTTATGTAAGCTATTTTTATGTGCAGACTAAGGGTACAATAACCAAAATTTGTAAAATGGTAGGCTAAAAATAATTAGCAATTATTTTAGCAATAAATATTAAACATATTTGTTTGAGAAATACCTTACACTATAGCTAAATCTTTCATATTTCAGATAAATATTCATTTATCTCTAAATATTTTCAGTAGTATTTAGGCGGTGCTGTTTTGTAAAAATAGGTTGTTCTCTTTCTATCGTTAGCTCGAGTACAATACCCTGTGAACGTTTGGCATTTTATTTTTGGAAACACCCTATGTATATCTTCCTTTTAACTCCTCAATCCTGCAAGAAATTAAATTTTTGGTTCGATAGCTCTTAATTTTAAAAGAAGCAGGCAATTTTATAAAATATACATTTGTTTCGTATGGTGAAACTTTTTGGGCAATGCACCTATCATAATCCTAATCTGTGGACACACTGTATATTTTTTGTATGTTTTGTAAACGCCTATGCCATTTTACATACCTGGTTTACTAATGTGTTTTATTGTTTGCAGGCAATGCTGATTTGCTCCTGAATGAGCCAGAGGATCTGAAGAAACGTTTTATTTGTGAATACCACTTTAAAGATGAAAATTTACTTTCAAAAAACTGGTATGTGGGGCTATTCCCACACCATGGGAAAACCAAATAAATTCAAAAAATAACACCCAAACATATAGTGGTAACTTAAGTCAAGCTGCTTCTACTAGTCAGCCTACCGAAGTTTATGACAGCTGTGATTCTAGTTGTGTTGATACTAACTTCATTCAACTGGTTACCAATTTTTCAACACCGACCAAAAAGCAGGCTGACACACCTCAAAAGGCTAAACTGAAAAGGCAGTTGTTTAAAACCGAGGCTAAACTAAGAAAGTGTAGAACGACATTAAAAAATCTAAACAGTGCAAAAATAACTTCTGCAAGAGAGCTACATCACCTTCCACACTTTGTAAGAGCATTGGTAACCATGCAGCTATACCATAGAAATAGAACCCCATGGTTACCAGCAGAAAAGGGAGCAGCTCTCAGCTTATATTACAAATCACCAGGAACATACAAATTCCTTAGAAGGAAAGGTTTCATACTTCCAGCTTCTTCAACTCTATGTCAGTGGCTTAAACATCTGAGATACAGCCCAGGACACAACAAAAACATATACAGATTGCTGAAGTTAAAAGCAGGAACAAGGGATAAGAAGAGCAAGGAGTGTGTTTTAATGTTCGATGAAATGCATATGAAGCAGTGTTTAGAGTTTTCACGGAATAAAGATGTAATTGAGGGGTTTGAAGACTTGGGGGACTTGGGCCGTAATGCAAACATAGCCAAACAGACTTTAGTGGTTTTGCTGAGAGGTGTATATAGCAACTGGAAGATTCCCCTAGCCTTCTATTTCACGTCATCTGGCACAAGTGCAGAACAGTTGCAGCAAATCGTACACTCTACTTTGCTGTCTTTGCAAGAAATAAGTTTATATCCGTTGGCAATAATATGTGATCAAGGCCCAAGCAACCAAAAATTATTTAAAATACTAAATACATGTGTTGATGAACCGTATTTTAATATAAATGGTCACAGATACTATGTTCTGTAACATGAGGGCTGTTCCTAGGGCAGAAGTTAACGTATTTTTCCAGTATTTTTGCAGATGGGTATCATATTAGGCACGATCAATAATTTTTTCGATATTTTACAAGCGAGGGGTTCGGCGTCGAACATTCTAGAACATTCATTGTCACGCTTTACTGTGCATTGTCATTTTATTATAACATCCTGGCTCGGTTTAGGCGATTTAAAAAGAGAGGAACTTGAGGATGTCATTCAAAATCGTATACTGCTTTGTTCCGTAACAGATACTCGGCAATAACCTAGCAATAACCATTACAAGAAATACTTCTTTGTCGGTCTTCTAAATTGTAGAGAAACCCGAATTCGTCACGATGCAGCTTGCCCGGGGTAAAGTTTATGGTCCGTTTGTGAGTAACCTAACGGTACAGCCGTCATGAACAAAGAGAACGAAATTTCGATTAAGGAAAATACGCGACGAAAACGTATAATCAAGGTAGCGTGAATCGTTGGTTGGTCTCAATTACGACAGGTGTCTAGGTAAACCTAGGCGAACTTAGGGACGAGAGGTAGCGTAGTTGTCGTTAGTGAGGTACTTTTTCCCACAGAGAGATGTAAACCTAATAAGAGAATAATTTACAAGATAAAGGCTACTCTCTCGCGTGATTCTCCAACCTCACCTTGGGAGGATCACGAGCTAGTTAGGGTTTGATTTAATTAAGTTTTGCGCAGTTCATATGAAATTTATTTATGTAAACGGAATGTATCGCAGCATTTGCCGCCAAATCCGGTAGAAGGGATGTTAGCCCTCCGTGTCCACCAATCAGAGTGGAGCGTCCGATCTTTCTGGAACATTTCATACCGAGGTTATTTAAGGACTTGAAAGTGTTTCCAAAATCAGTTGTTCTTGTGCTCAACTTGCGCTCCGTTTGTTTTCAGTTATCTAAATTCGTCTGGAATCCAAATTTTCTTAAGTTGTCTAAGTGGCGGTTCGTGCGATGATACACTCCGTGATTTCAATTCAATTTGTTATTATTCTTACTATTTCATTTTTGTTATTGCATGCGATTTATTAAAACTTGTAAATATATTGTGGTTAGAAAAATTCGAATCTTTCATTTTATCCGGTCTATACGAAATAAAGTAGCGCGTGTGTGTTCCCGACCGCCAGCGGCTTCAAACCGCACATCGAGACTCACAAGGTTTAGCAGCTGACCAGACTACATCAAAGGTAAGTGGAGCATGTTCAATGGTTCTCTGCTCTACCTGGCGATAGTTAGTTACCAGGCGATAACTAGAACCTATTTCCGTTTGCTGTCTCTTTTGTGTTCGTTTTACGGTACCCTACGCCACCTGATATAGCACGTTGTTATTCGGCCAACCTAATGACGTACAAGGGCGGAAGGCACCCGGTGAATTAAAATGCTAAAATTAGTCAAAAGTAGTTAATAAGAGACTCTGTCAACGTGGCTTCGGGGATTGAATGACTAAAGATTTTGTTTAAGTGTTCGTATTAGTGATTAGCATCCCCGACTGCCACAGTTCTCTTTGATACTCCCCATTGAATAAAAAGTGTTAGAAACAATTTATTACAAGGGGATTTTATATCAAGGACCTCTGGGAAGAAAGTGTCAATGAAAGACATTGAATCAGTTTATGAAATAAATAAAATGAGCCAGACTGGTAAAGCTTTGCCAAAACTGACGGATGTTCATTTCAATCCTACGGCCTTTCAACGTCAAAGTGTGAGATTGGAATTACAACTTTTAAGCCATAGTGTAGCAGCAGCAATCAGAACTGCTACAGAGTCCGGACAACTTACATCGAGAGATGCTAACAGCACGGCAGATTTTGTGGAAACAATAAACAATTTATTTGATACTTTAAATAGTCGTCAACTATACTCGCCAAAAGTGTACAATGCTGCTATGTCAATACAAAATGTCAATTGTTTTGAGGCGTTAAATAAAGCTTTTAATGTAATAAAACATTTAGAAAAGGTAGGTGGAAGAAATGGAAAACTGTCAAGACCACCATGTTTTGATGGCATTTTATTAAATATAAATGCTATAAAACTTATATTTTCTATGCAATGTGAAAAGGGATATACATTTTTGTTAGCGTCAAGATTTACCCAAGATATATTAGAACACCAGTTTTCTATATATAGACAAAGAGGTGGTTATTCCCAAAATCCTACTGTGCGTACTTTTCAAGCAGCATTCAAAGCAAATGCAGTGATGAACCTGATGAAGCCTCCAAAAACTACGAGTTATGAACAAAATCCAGAAGACACTTTCAATTTAATAACGACTCATGATTGGACATCATCTGCTGCTGTTTCATATAATGACAGCCATTTTGAAAATGACAACGAGAGTGCTGAATCTTTGAATAACAATAGCAGTGTTTTATCAAACATACCAGCAGTATCGTTGGAAGGTTGCTGAGTTGTGTATTTTGCGGGATAATTAGGGAAAAAATGTGTTGACTGTTTCAAATGTGCTGCTTGTCAAGGAAGCCTACTTGATGATACCTCAGTGTCAGATGATAATATCCTATTATTTTATAAAAAATATAATATTAATGATCCAGTTTCCCTAAAAAAGCCATCGGAGTTGATGTCTCGCTACACGCTGATCAGCATGAAGGAGTTTTCAAAACTATTTCCAGGCAACATAAGCAGAAGACATCTTCATTCGCATATTAGTAGTGAAATTAATAGTGCTATAACACATCAGTTGCCTGAATGGTTTGTTTCTACAGACACTGAGTGTAACGAGCACCGAAAGTATGTGGCGGACCTGCTTGTTAKGACGTTAATATACAAACAGTGCAAATCTCTCTCAGTGGATTTTAAAGCGCATGCTGAAAAGAGATCACGAAAATTGTCAATTGTGCAAAATCGGTAGTGTTTTGTTATCATGTGTTGAGTTAACAAGTGTGGTCATCTTTTATACACTGGTCAAAAATTGAAGTGGATATTTGTGAAAAAAAGAAATTTATATCATTTAAATTCACGTTTAAGGTTTCAAATTGGTTTTAATAGTGGACTTCGATATTTCAATCCTATATTTATCAACTTTTCGTCAGGAATGCGTGGAACTCTAGAAAAAAATGATAAAAACAAGTCTGATATGAACTTTTTCGTTTTTGTTCAATTTTTTGCTATCAATATTTTTAAGAATGGGATGTTTTATTGCTAAATACCATACGTGGTGTAGAGTTTACTGCATTAACATGCGTTTGGAAGCCGTTCAACTTGAACAATTAGTGCGTTGGTTAAATGAAGGTTTAACCCAAGCAGAAGTTGCTAACAGATTAAATGTTTCTCAAAGTGTGATCAGTAGAGCGTGGAATCGACACAGAACTTTAGGTAGTGCCACATATACCCATGGGGGTGGTAGAGAAAGAGCTACAACTGCAGCTGAAGATCGCCTGATGCTCCTTACTGCACGTAGAAACCCTACTTTCACAGCATCACGAATTAATAGCTTATTCCGGCAAGCTACAGGTAGTTATCTGTGGTCAAACAGTAAGGAATAGGTTGCATGCTCGCAATCTGAGGGCAAGAAGACGTGTAACTCATCCACGGTTAAGCAGGCAGCAGCGCGGAGAAAGAAATCGTTGGGCTATTGAACACCGTAATTGGAATCTGCAAAGGTGGGGATCCTGTATGTTCACTGATGAGTCGCGGTTTCGTCTCTATCATTCCGATGGTCGGGTTTTGGTATGGAGAGAGCAAGGAATGCGATACAATGAACGTTTCATGTCGCCCACAACTCTTTTCGGGGGTGGATCAGTGTGCGTTTGGGGAGGCATTTGTTTTAACGGGCGCACAGAGTTGGTTGTTTTAATTAATGCCACTATGACAGCTGCAAGGTATCGTGACATGGTTATAGAGCCAATTATTGTACCATTTGCTGCAGCTATAGGCGATAACTTTATTTTAATCGACGATAATGCTCGACCGCACCGTGCCAGAATTGTTAACGACCGCATTGAACATCATGGTATTGAGCGAATGGATTGGCCAGCTTGTTCTCCAGATATGAATTGTATCGAACATGTTTGGTCCGAAATGTCAAGACGGTTTAACCAACTTCAACAGCCACCCCAAACGTTACAACAGCTTGCAATTGTTTTAGAAGACATTTGGCAAAACATCCCTCAGCAGTTCATTAATAATTTAATTGTTACCATGCCAAATAGAGTAAGGGCACTAAGAAGAGCGAGGGGAGGCCCCACACGATACTAAAGTAGGCAGTATCCTATTTTAATAGTGTATTTGTAGAAGAACAGAAATTCATAAGAAACCCAACATTTACAAATTTTTAGACTTTGAAATTTTTTAGTTATTATTTGACATTGTTTAGTTATTATTGTTTAATTTCTTCATTTTCTGTATGCTTATTAGTGACAAGAATAAAAATTCATTTATTAAGCATAACATTCATTACAATGACGAAATATTGCAATACCAATACAAATATCCACTTCAATTTTTGAGCAGTGTATTTGCTGCGTGGTGTATATTTATTTTTTTTGTTTTTGTTTTACAATCACATTACTTTGACATGAATAGTTTTTTATGATTTGTATCAAATTGTGTAGTATGAATGCTTCAACTAATAATACACTCTTTTTATTTTTTTGTGGTTATATTAAAGAAAAAAAGATAAATTTTTGCATACTGTAATGCATAATAACTTAAGAAAGCGCTTTGAGTTAAGGTAAATTTGGTTAATTTGTTTCACCTGTTGGAAATAAATTCAAAACATAATTCAGGAACATTTTGTATATATCTTTATATTTATGTTTAATAATGCTGATTATATGTATTTTATTGTGTTGTACTGAATTTGTTTTCCATGTAGCTAAGTTCGAAATTGCTTTATTTTGACATAATGTTCGTTTATTGGTAAGTTGTCATTAGGAAATACTGAAAAAAATTTCTTTTCGTCCAATTTGAGGTCATTGAATAGATGATGGAACTCTCCTAATGTTGTCCTGGAACGAACGAACTATTGAAACGAATAACGGCTCGCTTGCGCGAGCTAGTTCGCGCGAACTGGCTCTCCAAAACGAACTGTTTTTCCCATCTTATTAGGGCATTTAAAGATGGCGGCTGGATGACAAATACGTGTTCTGGACAGCCTAATTAGCCTATCCAGAATGCTGTCAAAAATGGCGGCTGGATGACAAACATAACCTAAATTACGTAGAGGTGGGTCAGTCGCGAACGAACTGTTAAAAAGAATGGCTCTCGGGTGAGAACTGCGCGAACTGATTCGTGACATTGAAAGTTTGTCGTTCGCGAACGAACAGCTGTTGTTTCAGTTCGCGAACGAACTATTGAAACGAATAACGGCTCGCTTGCGCAAACTAGTTCGCGCACACTGGCTCTCCAAAACGAACTGTTTTCCCATCTTATTAGAGCATTTAAAGATGGCGGCTGGATGACAAATACGTGTTCTGGACAGCCTAATTGCTTACTGGTTTTGACGTTTTGAAGTTGTGTTTAGGTGTTTACACTTTGCACTGCATAGCCATTAGAGGTGTTACGTTGGAACTGGACCTGTTACACTTAAATAGGTACGAGCTGGCAGTTCCGCGTACCTATTCCAGACGAGCTGAGGTACCTATTACGAGTCCACAGTCGTGGAGCGTTTTCGATTGGAATAAGTGCGTTTCTGGAACTATTACTGTTGCGTTGTAACTGGACCTTTTACATTGGAATAGATACGACCTACCAGTTTCGTTTACCTATTCTCATCGATCCGATATATTTGTTGTTATTGAACATATACTGGTTCAACAATCAACAGTTGAACAGCTTCTGAATTTGAGTTTAACAAGAGTAGAAATGCACGCATAAAACAAAATAGTTATTTTAATTTCCAATAACGTTACGATTACTTATTTGACGTTTGAAATTGTAAATTAGTATTTTACTATTTTGTAACAAGTACAAAGAGTGGCTTTTGCTATATCAATATTTATTTTTCGTAAGTATTTCAATTACAATTTTTAGCTATTCATACTTTATTAATATGTATAAAAATAATAATAATAATAGTTGCTCATTATATGAGCGATGATATATTTTGTGTTAATTGAAATGTGAATCAAAACAAAACGAAATCATTTTCAACACAAGTATAGTACAACATTTTTGTACAATCTCCCTATTTTGATAAAACAATTAAATGCAACTTCAGTTTGCTTTGAGCAACAGGTAGCAACATTGCTTTGGCTACTAATCAATATTTGCTACAAATAGGATAAACTTTAATTGAAAATGACTTTTTGTGTGTATAGTTGATTATGTAAAATGCTTGTTCATAACAAAATTATGAACATAATGCCCCGATTCTAAAAGTTAGCTTGTCGACACTCGATACCGTAGAGGTGTTGCGTCGGAACTGTACCTATTACACTGGAATAGGTAGGAACTGCCAGTTCCGCGCACCTCTTCCCGAGCCGATGGCGTATCGTCACGACAAGACTGGAACAGCTTGGAACCGGAATAGATATTTGGAATAGGTACGTAACTGGAACCGGAGTTTGTAAATCTCTCCGATGGTCAAAAAGGTACCGACAAAATATGGTATATTTCTCCGATGGTCAAACTAGCCCCTAATTAAATATGGTAAGTTCCTCCGCCGGATTAAGGCCGATTCTCACCTAAGCGGCATCGAGCGAAGCGACGCGGCGCGGTGCGACGCTTCAAAATGACGTTTTCAATTGTTTGCGTGTAATTAAATGATACCGTCCTCACCTACGCAGAGCGGCGCGAAGTGTACTGTGGCGGTCCGACGCTGCGATTTTTCAACGCTTCCAGGAGCGTTGGCTGGCGGCACGCGTGTCTAAACTCGCGCGAATTACATCATGCACCGTCCGAGATTCCCAAGAGAAAATGCTGCGTCGGCAGCTACAGGACACCGCCGCCGCGATAGTTCACTTAGGTTCAGGAGAACAAGAAAATGTTAATTAGATTGTAGCATTCGTACTGTTAAGTTGTATTAGTAGAACATTAGTTGTAATTTCAAGTAAGAAATAAATTTTTAAAAAGAGACTTCGGCGTCGTAAACAGTTAATTGGCGCAGTCAGTAGGATATCCGGGATTACGACGTATCGAACGCGTAATTTTCGTATCTTCGATTGACCGGATATTCCGAACGTTGGTGATCGGTTTTCGCGAAAGTTCTCGGACGGCACCCTCTGTCTATCGAAGACCCAGCCAGAACTTCCAGGAGCTATCATCACCGGGGATTGGGACACCATTGCCTAATTCCGCAAGGACGACCACCCTGAGGAAGCGAATATTCCAACCAGAGGTCACCCTTATAGAAATACGATGCTGAAGAGAATGATTCACCTAATGTAAGTACAATTTGATGTTTCTTAACGAAATAATAGACTCATTGGAAAATTTAAATATAAATAACCCTTGCACTGACTCCGAGATAGTAAACTCTGAGCAGTCTAATTCAGAAATTCATCAGTCGTTAGAAGAAGGTTACCGAGTTATTGATAAAAAACAAAGATCTGAAAGTCCATATTTAAACTGTACTGAAAACGAAGTCGGCTTAAAACAAATGACTGGCATAGGTGGCTATGGCGATTGTTAAATGTTTATTATTAGTTCTGTCAACTTCTGTCATTTATAAGTATTAACTATTCCATCCGGTTACTTGTTTTAAAAATGGAACGTTATTATTCCAATCGAGAATACGTTGATATGTTAAAAGTATTAGGTTCGTATACTGATAATGCCATCAGTGCAGCTAGAGCATATGCAGTAAAATTCTCTGATCGACGGCATCCTCATGCAAAAACTATACGACGGGTTGAACAAAGATTACTGGAAACAGGTAATTTAAATCCCAGATTAAATAAGGGGGGACGTCGTCCTACGCTCAACGTCGTCCAAGAAGAGCTAATTCCTAATTTTGTTGAAGCGGAACCTGGTACAAGTCTTCGAGTTGCATCGAGACAAACTCATTTTAAAAAAGATACCATTCGTAGATTATTAAGAAGGAATGGCTTATATCCCTTTAGACCTCAAAAAGTTCAAGTTTTACATGAAGGAGATAGGGAGCTTCGGATTAATTTTTGTAGATGGTTATTGGATAGCGTAAACAATGATCCTCATTTTATAGAAAATATTATGTTTTCTGATGAGTGTACATTTACGCTGGAAGGAATCATAAATACCCATAATTTACATAAATGGAGTGAGGAAAACCCCCATTTAATACGTAAAAGATGCCACCAAAGACGATGGTCAGTAAACATTTGGGCTGGATTATTAAATAATAATGTAATCGGTCCAAACATTTTACCTAACCGACTTAATTCAGACTCGTATTTTCATTTTTTAAATGACAATTTACCACTGCCATTGCTAGAAGAAATTCCATTAGCAACTAGATTGAATTGTTGGTTCCAACTTGATGGTGCCCCTGCACATTATGGTAGACAAGTGAGAACTTTACTAGATCAAAAATTCCCAGACTGCTGGATTGGAAGGGGTGGACCCGTGCTATGGCCTCCTAGATCCTCGGATCTAAATCCTTTAGATTTTTTATTCTGGGGATTATTGAAAGAAAAGGTGTACTTGGAACCTGTTGAGAACCCGGAAGATGTAATGGCTCGTATTCACGCT
The DNA here is from genome assembly GCA_025024175.1 of Rhyzopertha dominica. Taxonomy (NCBI): domain Eukaryota; kingdom Metazoa; phylum Arthropoda; class Insecta; order Coleoptera; family Bostrichidae; genus Rhyzopertha; species Rhyzopertha dominica. The sequence continues at coordinate 34,485,685 of QCXZ01000138.1, forward strand.
GCTGTGACACTTATAGACGATAACATGCTACAGAGGGTGCGTGATTCAATGATAAATCGTGCAAACGTTTGTATTGAGGTAGACGGCGATGTGTTTGAACATGTTTTATAAATTAATTTTTTGTTTTGTAACCATTATTTGTTTTTAATAGAGTTTAAAGGTTGTCTTTCAGATCTGTGTTTTTTTATCGATAACTCGGTAACCATGGCCTAAACGCAATTTTTTTATTCTTACATTTCGATTTGATTTAACCCCCCGATTCATATTCTCAAAGGACGGGCGTCAATTTTGAGACACCCTGTATAGTTAAAAAAGATCATTTTTGGAGTGAAAAAATGCTTCCAAAACTTCAAAGATTTTATTTCCGTTCTCTTTTGCCAGAACTAGTTGAGCCACGTCACACGAGAAACATGCCGATTCGGGAGGATAGATAGACGACGTTTTTGTGTAAMAAGTAGACCATCTACACCATGTTTGTTCATATTTTTTTAATACACACAATTATAATTTTGCTGTAAAGMTAATTTTATGTACAGATTGTGAACATTAACTATATGCTTATGATGTTTGGTAAATATATGTATTTTTTTCTTGACCGTTTATTATATTTTCTATTATTAAAAAAATATTTTTAAAGTATTTTTTTCATGAGGCGGTACATTTTTAATAATTTTTAATAATAAATTTGAAAGCAATATATCGAAATAAAAAAACCGTTTGTTTAAAACTTTATTAGTAATATCACTGATATGTCTGTGAAAAGCGAACATCCGATTCTCAGTGGTAAGTAAATATCTTTGAAACGACAGGCATCAGATAGACCCACAAAATGTTGTAAATCAAAAATACTCTTTGTTGTGGCATCAGCATAACCAGCAGCGCAATAAACGTCCCAGGCCGACCGGGCTGACAGCTTTATGGTCAACATCCTAAAATTGAGTACGGCTGTCCCTTTAACCTAGCCTTAAGGCTAGGTTAAAGGAATTTCTATTATGAGGTTTCCAATGTAAAGTATTGAATGAATAACTAAGTTAACAACCCAATCGTGGACTCATTTTATAATTTTTTAAAAACTACAAATCTAGTGAATGCTGGAGGTGGTATTTTGGGTTGCATCAAATAAAAATACAGAAATAGACCATAACTGACGCACCCTGTATAAGTTAGTTTAATGTGTATAACAGAAAATAGTTTTTCGTTTCAACCCTTGACAAAAGGTGTAAACATTCAAATATAGTGTTTTTCTAAGATGCGGATAAAATCTAGGGAAAAAGTTATTAACAAAAATTGTAGAGTATAAAATTTTACATAAAAATTGTTTTTTTTTATTATACAAAAAACTAAATCTTAACTTTATCTTAAAAAACATTTTTTGCACTCTCTTCCAAGTTATTACAAAAATAAAATGAAATGAATGACATAAAATTCTCTCGTCACCATGGAAACTACGGCGAACCTTTCTTAATCCTCACAGGTAGTAGTAATTTGCTTATCAGGTGCTAAACAAACCGTCGCGTCGGAGCAATTTGCCAATTCCGGAAAGGTCAAAATTGATCGTCCGGAGGAATTTACATGTTTGGGGTTGAAATCGGAGGAATTTACATCTGCCCACTGGAACTGGTACAGGTCGTACTAGGTACATACAAAAGCTATTCCGTAACACCTCTAATAGCCATAGGTGTTAATTGGTATTATTTGTGATTTACGAAAATTTTCTTTTATTTTGGGAACATTATAGTGTGAAAGGTAATACAGATATGATACAGCTTGTTTGTTTATTTATTCTACAGCGAATATGATTTCTTATTTACAGATGGGTAATATTAAACACTGTTTTTATACTGACTGCTCAAACACGACCGAAAAGGCGTCGAGTAAAATGTTTGTGTCAGTGCCTAAATACACAGTTATCAGAAAACGCTGGTTTGAGTCAGCTGGAAAAACAATTTCTACTGTTCCTACGACTGGTAACTTTTGTTGTTGTGAGGACCACTTTGATGTAAGTATGCACATGTTCATGTATAGACCTAACAACCTAATGTATTGAACTATATTACAGCTTGAAAATGACTGCGAAAATTGGATTTATTTTAAAACAATGGGATCTAATTTGGTAATAAAAAAAGATGTGATGCCTCGAAACACTGGGCGTTGTTTGAGGAGGGATGATTCAGAACTTTCAAAATCAGCTGAAAAAAGAAAGGCAGATGCACTGAAGGATCTCCAAGAGGCCAGTTCCAGTGGAGTTATCAGAAGATGTCGTTTTCACATTACCAAAGAAGGCAAAAACATCTACAACTGTGGTATCACCATCTGGAACATTTAAGGTAACCAAAATGTCTGTTACACGTCTCGTCAAATCTACACAGACTATTAAACCTGATACCCGAAGCTTTGGTGTGAATGTATCTTTTAAGAAGCGCACAGTAAATAAATCTGTAAATACCATTACTTTAAGGAAGGGATCAAGTCAGCCGCAAAAGGAAAATAAACCTGAAAGTACCACAGACACTGAAATTTCTTCATCAGAACAATATGCTCAGTCTGCATCTTCATCTAATAGCAACAAAAATTTAGGGTATACTATTTATGCTAAAAGTACAAGAGTACACAAAATAGAAAAGAACCCTCGATTATATACTGGCATACTAAAGGATGCTTATTTTATTATAAATTTATTAAGTTCCTGTCCTCGTGATGACATACTCTTAACATTTAAAAAAATTAGAACTAATGATTCCTTTAGTAGGATTGCTGATGATTTTGACCATAGCGCCAGCTACGTTTCGAAAATATTTGCAAAAACTGTACCGGTGTTGGCAACTCATTCACAGGAATTAATAATATGGCCTTCTCCAGAGAAAATTGCTTCTCAACTTCCACCACAATTTTGGACCAGTCACAAAAATGTACAGTCCATTATTGATTGCTTTGAAATTCAAATTCAAAAGCCTTCTGGTTCTCTTAATCAAGCACTTACATGGAGCCAATACAAATGTGCAAACACAGTAAAATATTTAATTTCTGCTACTCCAGATGGCTTAATGAATTTTGTTTCGAAAGGCTTTACTGGCAAAACATCTGATAAAGAAATTTTAATTCAGTGTGGCAATTTGGATGTACTTCCAGGGGGCAGTCAAGTGTTAGCAGATAGAGGTTTTAAACCAAGTTGCTTCCCTATTAGAGAACAAAAATTGTGAAGTTGTGCGTCCTTCCAGCGTTCATGCGCATATAAAGCCATCAAAACAGGAAGTACGGCAAGCAAAACTGGTGGCATCTCTACGAGTACATATAGAAAGGGTTATTCGACGTGTAAGGGATTTTTAAAATGTTATCACCTCATGCATGTATTTCAACAGCTTTGTTAAAATATATAGATTATATTGTTATAATAGCTTGTGCTATTGTAAACTTGCAAGATCCAATTATCAAACCATTATTTATAAATAAAACATTTTTAATCATATAGTTTTTATTTTTTATAAGTATACTTATAATGTTAAAAAACTTACTTAACTAAAACAAAAAAATATACTGCCCTAAAATTACATAGCTAACCTAGAAAATAATGCAGTTTTCCAAAAAGCCTGAAGCTTCTGCAATTATATTTTCACAAAACGCATTATCCACATCAACTTCTACAATATTCATTTCTTTTATTTCAAAGCGTGGTGATGCGACACAAAATAAGCCTTTCTTTTTGTCACACAGAAACATTTGTAACTGTAGTTGCGCATATGCCTTCTTGCTGATAACACCGTCGTTAATATACAGTCCCATTCGCTTCGGATTTGTTGGACACTTGATTTCAATACATAATGTATCAGTAACAGCATCAGGTGATGCAGCATATAGGGTATTCTGGTTTTATCGCTACACCCGCCTTTCTGCACTTTATTTTCTTTTGTTGTTCCAAAACTTCCAACACCATTTTGAAGCTCCTAATATAATTCTCGTTAATGATCCACTGACTGTTTTAGACCTCGCTGCTTCATGAATTTTTGAAGCAGTTACTGTTCTAAAACGAGCACTAAACCATAGAGGTTTTGAAGACTGCCCAATAGTTTCACTATAAAGCCTTAGACATAAATCTTTGTTTAGGGTATTCTTGCAAAACATCAAGAAATCATCAACATTAACATGTGATGTTTTTTGTACCTCAACATTAGGTGATACAAGGATACTTCTTCCGTCAAAGTAGGTGCTGTTTTATAATAGGTAAACTTCCGGCACTTGACTTCTGTGCACCTTTGTTGACCACATCCATTAAGAAGTCTTGTGTTTTTGGTGGTAATGGAGGTGCTGTGTTCTTGCAAATTCTCAATTTCTCATTTTCGTTGTCTTCAACGCTCACCCTGTACTCCTGTTACCGAACTTTATGTTCGGGGGTCACTCGAGCGTAAACAATACATTTACTCAATTCTCGCCTTATCTGGACAAAACCCACCGCATTATCTCCACATGATTGCCGGCTAGTCCTGTACAAATATAAACTACACTTTCAAGAAATAAAGTTACCAGTCTGTTAACATACATTTTTGTCTTTACATCTTGCACACTACTTATTGTTAATGATCGATAATATACATCAATCATGTCGTAATCAACATGGGGCAAATTGGATGAGTTAGCCTCAGAGAATACCGCAATCATTGTCCAGAGATATACAGAACAGAAAAACAAAATACATACAATAACTAACCACACTTTACAACTACTACACTCGCTTGGTCGCTTCTAAACAAACTGTCAATTGTCAAATCAGCTACTCAATGTCAATTGTCTTCAGTAGTACTGAGTTGCCAAATGTATTCGACCTGATCTCTGATTGGCTACAAATCCTCGCACTCTTTTAACGACATTTTCAAATGAGTGAATAATCGACTACTATTTCGCGAGACTATCAGACTAGTACTGTCTCCAACGTCTAATATGACATTAATTTGTAGAAAATTTATGGAAAACGTTAGAAACTACCCCACTGTTCCAAAATGACCTTGAATCTGTTGGTACTGGTGATAGTCGTCGTTATGTGCGAAATATGCCAATCGTTTATCGTGTATGACTGCAGTGATGCGAACGTGAACATCACTATGGTGTCGTTAAAAAACGTAGCGAAGTGCCCCGAAACAGACAGTGACTATACCGGCGAGAAAATACACATTCAAGTGATCCAGCGCTACGAGATCAAGCAGCAGGTGGTTAAAGCTAGCTTGATAGAAGTAACACGATTTGTGATGCACTGTGGAATGTACAGTCATACGTCAGCAGTAGCAGGTGGATTAGCTGAGTATGTTCATCCCCTAGGAGCGGACCTATGCAAGGACGTTCACAAACATGGTTCCTTCAGATTGTTTCAACAAGTAATCGGGAATGTTAAGAGAAATACTACAACTTCAGCATCTCTAACGCTCATTGGACATTTAAAAGATGACGGTTCACGTAAAGGAATAACCTATACCGAAGACGGATATACGTGGTCACAAGTGATAGTCCTGGCATCCGTTAAAATTCACCTCCGGGAATATTTGGCTCGTGTCAAAATGGATATCAACGAAATTAGCCTAGAGAATGGAATAGCCTGTCCATATTTAGATGCATACTGTATAGACAGAACATGGAGAAACTGTCTGGGACTACAGTCCAGAAACGTCTTGTGAACAATAATTAACTTTTTTATACGAAGGCACAGCGGAACTTATTAAAACCAAAGACGTAGAACGTCATTATTAATGGGATGGCGATCTACAAGGCGGTTGGCTGTGGAGTCACCCTAGTCGCCAACCTGTGGAACACTAGCCGTCTGGGTAGTGAGCAAGCATCACAATAGAAAGATACCACCAGAGGAATCAATATACGTACCAGAGGTAATAGCTGATAGACCTCGGAGACCCGAAATAACCAGAGAACCAAAAGTACCGACCTTGCACCCACTTGAAGAGCGAGATAGAATCTTAGAAGCCACGAGTAGGATGTACGAGAGCAGATGTTCTCTATATTCGGGATATCCTCATTGGACAGTAGAAGGCCAGCAAAGAAATTAAAGCAGCCCCATACGTTATCAAAAGAAATTTCAAGTCTCAAACATTCAAGACATTATCCCTGGTCGAACCATTATAAATCCTCCTGCAACAGATCGGACAGGTAACACCATTTTCCCTCCGAAGTAATTAAATCCCAGTTCCCCAATTCTTTCGATAACATAACCAACTACCAGTTCTACGTAGCAGTCCAGCGACGCAGTCCCACCACCACATCAAGGCAGACCGGTGATCGGGAGGTGTTGTGAGTAGTGCTGAAACGTAGCGGTTTTAGTGAGATGTGGCAACTATGTGTGGTGCGCGATTATGTGACAGATGTCAGACAGAACGATTTAAGATGTAACCAACAAGTATTTGTGTGTAGTTAAAAAGTTATAATAAATAAGTTAATTTAAAACTAAAAGTCTACTAATTTGTGGCTAAACCCACAACAAAACATGGCGCAGTCAAGGAGCGATTAAACAAAGCTCTGCTGTGGCAAGGAGAAGTGAAAATATAAAAATATATAAAACAAGGCACGCGCAGCCGAGCCGCCAAGAAGAACAACATAATGGCAGAATTCAACAAACCTGATGTACTGAAACTAGATGGAAAGTAAATTTCAAGAAATTGACATATATTTTAAAGCAACAGAAACAAATAATAAAGACAATGAAATAGAGGTAGCGAGATTACTAAATTTAATGGGATCAGAAGTAATTAAAATATACAATACCTTTAAAATTGAACAAATAACAGTAAAAAATGTGCTGAAAGCGTTGGAAGAATATTGTATTCCCAAAAAGAATGAAATAATGGAACATTATAAATTTTTTTCAAGAAAACAAGTCGAAGATGAGTCGTTTGACAAATATTATACGGATTTGAAAGATTTGGTCAAAACGTGTGACTTTGGAGCAGCAGAGGAAAAAATTTTGAAGACACAGATTGTACTTGGACTATTTGATCAGGACCTACAAGCCAGGTTGCTGAGGGAGGACCGGTCGCTTCAAAAGATGGAGTTTTGCCAGGTAGCAGAACAGGCTAAGAAAAACAGAAAAAATGCTGCAAGATAAGTCAAAAGAAGTTTTAAAGATGAGAACAACGCCAGGAACAACAGAGGGGAAAAAGAAGAACCAAGACAGACAACTCCAAACTGAAACAAGAAGACAACATGAAAGAATGGATGGTAATAAAAATGAACTTAGAGATAGGAATGAGAGAATAAAAAACTGTAGTAAGTGTGAGTATACACATGCTATTCGTAACTGCCCAGCTTTTGGCAAAGAATGCACACATTGTGGAAAAATTGGGCATTTTATAAAAATGTGTAGATATAATCCTAAAGAGAAAAAAGTTTTGGGGTTAGGTAAAGAACAAGAACAGTCTGATTTGTTCACCTTAAACGTTTTGGAAATAAATAAAAATTGTTGGGTTGAAAAAGTTGAAATTAATGATGTACATGAAATTGACATTAAAATTGATACCGGAGCACAATTAAATGTGATGCCAATTAATATATGTAGAAAATTAGGGCTAATCGTGCAAAATTGTAAACTTAAAATTGAAGCCTTTGGGGGCCAACAAATAATACCTGAAGGAAAAACCACTGTTGTATTAAGTAATAATTCAAAAAAGGTAACTGCTGATTTCTTTGTTGTTAGTTTTGGCAAAATGTCAATATTAGGACTAGATGATGCTATTGCTTTGAGGTATATCCAAAATTTTGAGAAAAAAAGTTAACGAATTAAATGCCACTGCTAAAGAAAAATTTATAGAACGAAATAATGTATTTACAGGGTTGGGAAAATTTCCTGATAAGATATCTGTTAAGGGCCCCACAGACGTCGTTCTTTTCTGGCAGTTTTACCCGGACGGGTAAAACCGTACGGGTATAAACGGCGGTGTGTGGCCGAAAACCGTCCTTCTTGCCGGCGTTCAAAAATATCTGCTTCGGCTTGATTTTAACCGTCCGTTTTGGAACGTGTTCGTTCATGTCGGCGCGTGTGTGTGCCTATGCGGGTAAAAACGATGGTTTAGTTCAGTGTCGGTGCCAGTATTGCCCAAACATTGTCCCTGTTTTTGTTTTTTTATTAATATGGGTGATTTAAGGAATTTCTCAAAACAATTTATAATCGAGTTCATAGAACGTTACAGAAGCCATGCGTGTCTGTGGAAAATTAAGTCCGCAGAATATTCCGATCGGGAAAAGAAAAATAAGGCCTACGAAGATATGGTTCTTAAATTAAAAGAAGCAGACGAGTCTGCAACAAGAGATTCGGTTAAAAAGAAAATTGACTCTCTTCGTGGCTGCTTCCGAAAAGAGTTTAAAAAAGTCAATGTTTCTAAGAAATCGGGTGCGGGCACTGATGAGCTGTATGTGCCCCATTTATGGTACTATGAACACCTATTATTTTTGACAGACCACGAAATGCCAAGAGAAAGTGTATCGAATATTGACGATACTACCTCTCATAGTCAAGTAAGTACTCATAATAATTTGTTACATAAAGACAGTATGTTGATAATAGTGGGGATGTAGCAGGGTGAAAAAGAGAAAAGAATCTTTTAGGTTTGTGCGTAAAAGCTTTATATATTTATTTAAATATCAGAAATCATAAGAAATTGGAGACATGCCTACATACTAAGCAAATTTATCTTGCCAAGGTATGGACCCCTCGTTATTTAAATAATTCATAAATAAATTACGAACTCTCTTCGCTTCTTCAGATGCATGTCGATTGTGTCCATGTCGTAAATTTATAGTTGCTGGTTCAGCACTTAAACCGTTTTCTATACGTCCTGTTCGAGGTTCTTCTGAATAAAAACAATTCGAAGGTGCGTAATTTTCTCGGCGCTTCCTAATTAGAAAATTATGTAAGGTACAACATGCCATAACAACTCTATCAATATTTTCCAATTTTAAATTAATGGCACTATGAAAGATCCTAAATCTCGCAACCATTATCCCAAATGTGTTTTCTATAATACGGCGTGCTCTAGATAATCTGTAGTGAAATATTCTTCGTTCTTTGTTTAATTCTTTTTGACCAAATGGCTTCAAAAAATTGTCTCTCATCGCGAAAGCTTCATCTCCAATAAATACATACGGTAGTGGTCCATTACTGATGTCTGTTTTACAACTTGCTGGGAGTCTAAGAGTACCATTTTCAAGTTTATGATAAAACAGGGTATTCTCTATTACTCCACCGTCCGACACTCTACCATTTGTACCACAATCGCACATGATAAATTCATACTTAGCGCTAGCAATTGCCATCAATACGATACTATGTCTGCCCTTGTAATTGTAGTAATAGGAACCACTTTGTGGAGGTGGGACTATATTAACGTGCTTGCCATCTACGGCCCCCAGGCAATGTGGAAAGTTCCACCGTTCTTCAAATTCTTTAGCTATGGCTATCCATTCTTCTTCGGTTGAGGGAAACTAAAAAATAATAAATTGTTAAATATGTAAAATGTACCGGGTGGCTCAGGATGTTGTTACCCCCCATTTTCTTCGTAGTTTTTGAATTAAAATTTTAAAAATTTTAGGATATAGTAAAACGTAAATTGTCATTTTTTGACGAAATTAGAAGATCAAAATAACTTGCGGTTTAACCGGAAGCAATATCAACTTTTATTTCAAAAATTACGAAAAATATTGGGGGTAACAACATCCTGGGCCACCTGGTATATGTAATTCTTTAAGCCAGCGGTCGCCAACCTGTCGATCGCGAGCTACCGGTAGCTCGCGGATGCAATTCTGGTAGCTCTCACAATTTTAAAAACACAAACTGCAAAAATCAGAGAAGCTTCCGAAAATTCCACAAAAAAATGTAATTGTCATAATATTAAACATAAACAGCGGCAACGTTGCGGTGAGCGATGCCGCTGACGCCATCAAGCTAGAAGCGGCTAGAACCGACCGGCCGGACCAGCGCGTTAGTGTTCGAGAGAGAACGGTCTGGATTGCTTTGAACGGTATAAATACGCACGGTGCGGCGACATTGCGCTTAGTTTAAAACTGAACCTGAACGCATAACCAACGTCCAGCGGTTGGGTTAGTAGAGAACAACAAAAAAGAATATTATGGCAAGCAGTAGTAAGAAGGTAAAGACATACCACTTTCATTCGGAATGGGAAGAACAGTACTTTTTTACAGAAGTTAAAGGTAAAAATGTGTGTTTGTTATGTAATACTTCGGTCTCCGTTGCTAAAAAAGGAAATATTGAGAGACATCATACAACTGTACATTCTAATTTTGAAAAATCATTCCCACTACATTCTGTCGCCAGAAAGGAGAAACTGAAACAGTTAAAAAATCAGTTAATCGGACAACAATCAATATTTTTAAGAACAGTCGACAAAAATAAGGCTGCAACTGAAGCATCGTACCGTGTGTCCCAGATAATTGCACAAAAAAAGAAACCTTATGAAGACGGGGAAATGATAAAACAGGCGTTTTTAGAAGCTGCTGATTCGTTATTTGCCAACTTTAGAAATAAAGACGAGATACTTTCAGCTATAAAATCTATGCAACTTTCTGCTAATACAGTGATGAGACGTGTAGAAGTAATGAGCAATGATATTTTTTTACAGTTAAGAACTGACTTAGATAACTGTGTTTATTTTTCACTTCAACTGGATGAATCAACAGATGTGGTTGAGACTGCCCAGATGGCCGTGTTCGTCAGGATGGTTTTTAGTGATTTTACGATTAAAGAAGATCTTTTGAAGTTTATTCCACTGAAAGGATACACCACTGGACAGGAGTTGTTTTCTCATTTAAAAAATATTATTTCTTCCGAGAAAATTCCAATATCGAAAATGGTAGGCTTGACAACCGATGGCGCTCCAGCTATGGTGGGTTGTGATAAGGGTCTGGTGGCGTTATGTCGTAAAGATGAAACTTTTCCGCAATTTCTCTCTTACCACTGCATTATCCATCAGCAAGCATTATGTGGAAATTTTCTGAAACTAAACAACGTTATGAAACTGGTGGTAAAAATTGTGAACAAGATTAGAGCTCAAGCATTACAAAGAAGATTATTCAAAACTTTGGCCGATGAAGTCGACTGTCAATACGGGGACCTACTCCTTCACTCTGGAGTCCGATGGCTAAGTAGAGGACGAGTGCTGAAACGTTTTAATGATGTCCTATCTGGCATAGTTCAATTTTTCAAACAACGCGATGAACCGATTCCGGAACTAGAAAATTCAATCTGGCTTCGGGATTTTGGTTTTCTCGTGGACATTACAGAGAAATTAAACGAACTTAATTTGCAGCTTCAGGGGAGAGACAAAGAACTAGCGGAAATGATTTCTGATATAAAAGCATTTATCAGAAAGCTGGAGTTTTGGGAACAAAACCTAATTAACAGCGATGCCAAGCATTTTCCTATTCTTTCAGAAAAGATATCTCAAAATCCATTAGAACCCTATGACAGCAAATATCATGTAGAAATAGTTTCTACCTTGAAGAATAACTTCAAAAATCGTTTTAAGGACTTCGACGAAATGGCTTTAGTAGCGCAGTTTGTTGGTTCACCCTTTATGGAAATTGATATCCAACAGTTTGCAACTTGTGTTATGCAGAACTTTGGCGAAGACATCGCTGCAACAGAAATGGAAGTAATTGAGTTTCAAAATGATTTAGCCTTAAAATCGTTAGTCTCAAGTACCAAATGTATCTGGTCTATTGTAAGCAAAGACAAATATTCAGTTCTATGCCGTGTTGCCTTGAAAGTGAAAGCATTATTCAGTTCAACCTATTTGTGTGAATCTTCTTTTTCCAATATGAAGTTTATTAAGAACAAATATCGCAATCGACTTACAGATGAACATTTGGATAATTGTATTCGAATGGCTGTATCAAATTATACTGCAAACATTAAAAAAATTATCGATGAGTCTGAGTGTCAGCCTTCCCATTGAACGTGCTTTTTTATTTCTCAATGTTTATGTTTATGATAGTGCGTTACTTTTTTGTTGATATTAATAACAATTTTTAAATCTTACGTGACATGCCGTTGTGGCTGGATAAAAGTTTGTGTTTATTTTTCAAACACCTTCGTTTGGTAGGTAGGAATGTAGCTATGAACAAGTACGTACTAGTAATATTAGTTGTTTTGTTATTAGTTTATTATTAGTACCTATGACATGTATTATGTATTACCAGTTAAATAGTAAAATAAATACATATAATGATAAATTAACTCTGGATTATTTCATTTACGTTGCGTTACGTGGCTTCCGTGTGGGTAGCTCACTGTTTATTCCAAAATTAACATAGTAGCTCAACACATTGAAGAGGTTGGCGACCGCTGCTTTAAGCTATTAGAGAATATTTTTTTAGGACAGCGATGATAATATAGATGGGCAAACAAATTCTCCACTATCTTCTGAAATTACGAGCACACCACGTTCAATGTCAGCAGCTTCTAATAAGACCCCTTCAGTAGGTAGTAACACAAAAAAACGTTTAAGGGACAAAGCGGACGAAGTGTTGAATAAAGTCAAGGCCAAGTTGGATATGCAAGAAGACAGCTTTGACATTGTGGGAAAAATGTTGCCAGTAAATTAAGAAATCTTCCTCCTGATGCAGCATTAATGGCGGACAAATTGATTTCCGACATTTTGTTTGAAGCTGCGCTGGGAAATATTACAATACAGACAAAGATGTCTTTGACAAATAATGACAATCATCAGCATTGGCAATCCGCTCCACATTCCCAAATGACATTAGGCTATGCAGGTGTGTCCCATCACAATGAAGTTGATGTTTCCCAAACAACCTGTGCGAGTGCATTTTACTCGGGGTTTGCAACAGACATTCAGAATTTGCCTTAAGCCGTTATATTAGCATACTTTCTGTAGTATATGTATATCTTTCAAGGATGTATGAATATGTGGGGGAGTTGCGATGCGCAGGTAGAAGAGAGAAGTGATAGAGAGTAAGCTGAAGGTGCATGTAGACGTGATTTCGGGTGTTTAATAAATAAGGGTTTAAATTGTGATACAGTGTTTAATTTCCACGAACCCATAAGAACATTACAGTGGCGACGAGGTGGTTGATTAAAACTTGTTAATAAATCACAGTGTAAAGGTGAAAAGTGAAAATGCCGAATCCAGGTACACCCGATATAGGTTTTTTGGGCTATCTGCGCGAGTTCAATGAGAATACGGACTGGACAGTATTCCGAGCTCGCCTTGAGCAGTTTTTTGTGGCAAATGCTATCACTAGCGAAGAACGGAAACGCGCTTTGTTGTTAAACACATTTAATGAAACGTGTTATAAGTTAATTTATAACTTGTGCGTTCCCGATTTGCCAGAGACAAAGACTTACGTACAAATCACGGAGTTATTAAATAAACACTTTCAGCCAGCAAAATCGTACTTTGCAGCACGTTATAAATTTTATACGGCTTGCAAAAGTGAATCGGAATCCGCAAACGAGTGGATGGCACGCGTAAAGAGTTTAGCAGCGCATTGTAAATTCGGTGCTGAACTGGCAGTAGTGATACGCGACCGGTTCATAATGGGATTTGGTGTTAAGAACATTATGGACCGAATCTTTGAAGAGGATGTCACCAAACTCACTAGTGAACAAGCTTTGCAAATAGCAGTCAACAAAGAGGCTACTAGGCAAAACTATGGAGCAGAGGAGGGCCCTATGGCAGTTTCCATCAAACAAGAAACTGAAGTAAACAGGGTTGGAGCGGCAGGCACTAGCGACACTAGGAAATTTGGAGTTCCACATCAACAAAGGTCGTATCCATGCAGCGTATGCGGTAAGAGGAATCATTCTTCAAACAAATGTAAGTTCCAAAACTATACATGTAACGCCTGTGGAAAAAAGGGACACTTGATGTGGGTTTGTAAAAATAGAAGAGTGGTGAAATCCGGCAGTAGCAGTTCACAAAAGACAGCAACCCATTTTGTCGAATCAGAGGAGATTGCATCTTTGTTTCAAATTTCCACAAATAACTTAAGTGCAAATCCGCCAATAGTGGTAAAATTGAGTGTAGCAAACAAAGTAGTGGATTTGGAAATTGACACGGGAGCGTCCGTCACCGTAATGCCAGACTGGATGTACAATAAAGATTTTTCACATATACCGTTAAAACAGACAAATAAATATTTGTTAGGTTATACAGGCGGAAAAATGTGTACTTACGGTATGGCCAATGTTAACGTAGAATTTAAGGGTCGCTCTTTTACGGGAAATATGTACGTGGTTAGGTCAAATGGACCCCCTTTGTTAGGTAGAGAATGGTTAGGGCCATTAGGTATTGAGATAAACGGAATTAATCACACTGAGCACAGTGATGAGTTAGAAATATTATACAGGAAATACAGAAACCTTTTTTCGGAAGGCATGGGTTGTTTCAATAAGGGAACAATCTCTTTAAATGTAAATAAGGATGCAGAACCTAAATTTTTAAGAGCTCGTACTTTGCCCTTTGCTCTTCGGAAAAAGGTTGAAGTAGAAATCGCTCGATTAGTAAAAGAAAATATTTTAACTCCGGTAGATTATAGCGATTGGGCCACGCCCATAGTGCCGGTTCTCAAAGCTGACGGAACGGTGAGGATTTGTGGGGACTTTAAAGCCACGATTAATCCAATTTTAAAGCCAGATCAGTATCCGTTGCCGCAAATAGAATATTTATTTTCCAAGTTACAGGGCGGTGTGACTTTTTCTAAAGTTGATTTGAAACATGCATATCAACAAGTTTGTATTTCTGAAGATTCCAAACGATATGTAACAATTTCTACACATAAAGGGTTGTTTCGCTATAACAGATTGCCTTTTGGGGTTTCATGTGGCCCTTCAAAATTTCAACGTATAATGGAGTCGTTGACGGAAGGTCTTAACGGGGTCGTGTGTTTTCTTGACGACATTGTTGTTACAGGTTCGTCAAAAGAAGAGCATTTAAATAATTTAGATATGTTGTTGAAAAGATTAAACGACTGTGGATTAAAAGTAGCTTTTAATAAATGTGCATTCTTTCAGCCACAAGTTAAGTATCTTGGGCATATTATTGATAAGAWTGGATTAAGGACATGTCCGGAAAAGGTTGAAGCGRTAATGACCGCAAAAAGGCCGAACGACGTTTCAAGTTTAAAATCGTTTCTAGGTATGGTCACGTTTTATTCCAAGTATGTTCCAAATTTGGCGGATGTTCTAGCTCCATTGTATTCTTTATTAAACAAGAACAGTGTTTGGGSATGGACTGATCAGTGTGAAAAGTCATTTAAGGCGATAAAACGATTGCTATGTTCGGCGCCAGTACTTGTTCATTATATGTGGGGGAGTTGCGATGCGCAGGTAGAAGAGAGAAGTGATAGAGAGTAAGCTGAAGGTGCATGTAGACGTGATTTCGGGTGTTTAATAAATAAGGGTTTAAATTGTGATACAGTGTTTAATTTCCACGAACCCATAAGAACATTACACTTTCAGAATTACTTTAATTTGTTGAATTGTTTAAAATGTGTTATTTTCAGTTTTGAGACTAGTTTTGTTTAAATATTTGAAATAAAAACTTATTCTTACCTTTAAATAGTTATATTTTAAAACAGAAGTAATAGCCTTGCATGTTTCCGGAATAATTTGTCCAAGCGCCTGGGGCGATATCGCCACGGAAAATTTCAAGTCTTCGTAGCTTCTTCCTGTCGCTAAAAATCTTAATGTGGCAGTAAGCCGCTCGTGTGGTGAGATACTTTGTCTCATACAGGTGTCCTGTTTTTGAATTAATGGTGTTACCAATGTAAGTAGTTCTAAATATACTTCTTCGTCCATACGCAAGTAATTAAACCAATCTCCTGGTTCTAGCCGTAATTCATTTAATAGATTTACATGGGAAAATTTTCTTCGTTTAAGTAGCCATTTTTTGGCCCACTTTGAACGTGTTTTTTGCTTTTCCAATTGTCTTGCAGCCAATGCCGCCGCCACTGCCAATGTCGTCGTGGCATCCATCGCGTTTCACGTCCGAATATTTAAATTGAAAAGAACAAACTGAGCGAATTTTCACCGTGCATGTGTGGATACAGTCGTTGTTCGTGTTTACCCGTGCAGTTTTACCCGTCCGGGTAAAACTGCCAGAAAAGAACGACGTCTGTGGGGACCTTTAAACTTTCAAGGGATGCTATACCTAAAGTATACTATGCTAGAAGGGTTCCAATTAAAGTAAAAGAAAAGTTAAAACAGGCATTAAATGAACTGGTAAATAAAGGTGTAATAAAAGAGGTAAATAATCCCAGTGAGTGGGTAAGCAATATAGTTATAGTAGAAAAACCTAATGGGGCACTTCGAATATGTCTAGACCCAGTTCAGTTAAATAAGTACTTAATAAGGCAAGTATGCGGGATACCGACAATTGCCGAGATAAAATACTCACTAGCAAACAAAAAATATTTCACAGTGCTAGACATAAAGGACGGATTTTACCATCTTGAATTAGATAATGAATCAAGCGACTTATTCACTTTTGCAACTCCATTTGGAGCATTCAAATTTTTAAGAGTTCAGTTTGGTTGCAGCATAGCTCCTGAAATTTTTCAAAAATATAATTCAAAATATTTTGGTGACATTGAAGGAGTAACGGTTTATTTTGATGACATTCTTGTAAGTGCACAAACAGTAGAAGAACATGATAGAATTCTAAATAAAGTAATAGAAAGAGCGAGAAAATTAAATATAAAATTTAATCCAAATAAGTTACAGTTCTGCTTAAATGAAGTGAAATATAATATAGGGTTTGTGTTCGGTAAAGATGGTATAAAACCTGATGAAAAAATTGAAGCCATAAAAAAATTAAAGGGACCGACGTGCAAAGAAGAACTTCAAATTGTAATAGGCATGATAAATTATCTCAGCATTTATTCCAAATTTAGCACACATAAGTTCACCTCTGAAACAACTTTTGAAAAAAGATTCTGAGTGGTTATGGTCTGAAGAACATAAGAAAGTTTTTAATAATATCAAAACATTAATCATAGAAGCATCTATATTAACTAAGGCAATAGGTAGTTGTTTAATGCAGGATAATAAACCTATTTGCTTTGCATCAATTTGGGCGCAAATAGAAAAAGAGTTTTTGGCCGTTGCAGAGGCATGTAAAAAATATCATACCTTCATATATGGTCATAAAAGTATAACAATATACGAGTACACTGATTATTTGCCATTGCTAAATGAAAAAAGATATTGACAAAATAGTAAATCAAAGACCGAAAAAAAACTTAAAATAAGATTATTAATGCATAATTTTGAATTAAAATACCTACCAGAAATTAATGTTTGTTGCAGATCTGTTAAGCAGGAATTGTATAAATCAAGAAGTGGAAGAGAAAGATAAATTAAATGATGCTATAATTCATACGGTTAAAGTCCAAAAATTAGTAGTATCCAAAGAAAAATTAGTTGTTACAAACAGAAACCGAAAAAGATTCAAATTTGAACAGAGTGCTGAAGTATTATAAAGAAGGTTGGAAAAATAAGTGTGAAGATCTTGTGGAATTAAAACATTATTTTAAACTTAAGAATGATATAATTGTTGAAAACGGCTTAGTATATTATGAAAATAGACTAATAATTCCAAAGAGTCTTCGTAAAAATGTGGTAAAACAATTGCATGAAACACATTTGGGTATCAGAAAAACTCAAAATAAAGCAAAACAGTTGTTTTATTGGCCAGGAATGAACATGCAAATTGAAAATTACATTATAGCATGCGCAGTTTGTCAAAAATATAGTAAAAGTGAAACCAAACAATCACTTCTAAGTCATGACATCCCAGATTTACCGTTTAATAAAATAGGACTGGACAAAACTAGCGAGTCTGTGATTAAAAATCTTAAGAGCGTGTTCAGKAGATTTGGCATACCAAAAACTATCGTTTCGGATAACATGCCATTTGGTAGTCAACAGATTAGAAATTTTGCAAGTCAGTGGGGTTTTCAAATTATAACATCAAGTCCGAATTATACCAAAAGTAACGGATTAGCTGAAAAAGGTGTTGGAATAGCTAAAGATATGTTAAGAAAAGCTAATGATACTAAAAATGATTTGGAACTATACTTACTAAATTACAGAAATAGTACAGTAGCAGGGTTAGACTACTCACCGGCAGAATTATTACAAAGTAGACAATTAAAAAGCAAACTCACAATTAATAATGACTTACTAAAACCAAAAACAGTTGAAGCACATAAGAAAATGATGAATATAAAGCAAAAACAAAAATAATATTATGACAGAAATAGTAGAAAAGCAGAAATAGAGTTCAGAATGGGTGAGAAAGTGTGGTTACAAAATAAGATGACTAAAAGATGCGAGAAAGCAGAAATAGTAAAAAAATTAGACATGCCAAGATCATATTTAGTAAGGGATAAAACAAATAGGGTTTTGCGTAGAAACACAATATACTTAAGGAAATGTAGAGACTTTGATTTTGATGACAGTTATGAAACTAGTAATAGGGTTGTCAGAGATCATGTAGATTGTAGAAAAGGAGTAAGTGTAAATTACAAAGGACAAAGTACTACCCGGAGTGGACGCATTATTGTAAAACCAACTCGGTTGGACTTAGTTGTTAATAAGTTGATAAGTTAATTTAAAACTAAAAGTCTACTAATTTGTGGCTAAACCCACAACAAAACAGCGGTCCACCAACAGATGAGAGCGAAACAGTTTAAGATAAACGTATAATGACACTTCCTAAATGATTACTTTTAGAGTATGCAAGCTATATTCATCCTTATGTTTTTGTTTTTAACAATCTTGTTATTTTAGTAGTTAGATAGTAGGCAGCCTAAGAAAAAAATTGATACTTGTAGGAAAGTATAGCAATTTTTTTCTTCTGAGGGGAGTACTGTAACGGACGGTACAGACCAACGACCCAACGACCCGGGTTTCGTGTATTTTCAAAACCTGAGATATTCTTATGGAAACTGATGAGCAGCAGTACGCGAGTATGTGCAATTTTATTAAATACATTTTGTAATAAAAGTAAGGAAATGGAAACGAACGTGCCGATGAGTTGATTGCCATAGTGTTCTCACCGATGGTGTAATTTTGCGACGTGAGAAACAACCGCGAGTATTGCTGTTCCGACAAAATTTACGATGGGTTCCAGATTCCCTCAAAAGATCTTAAAATCAGTTCCTTGGTAATCGCCGTCGCGTAAACTTTAGATCGAACATCTCAGCTATGAGTTTTACTAAGTTTTTGTCGCGTATTAAAGTGTGCTAAGATTTTCGTTTACGACGATACGGATATATCCTTTCTTGGATAATTCACATCGAGGGACTCGCTTTTGGGTATCGTTAAACTTTTCATTTCGGTAATTACTGTTTGTATTTGTTTTCCAAATTTCTAGTAAATTTATCTTTGTTGTCAGTTCCATCAACGTAATTCAAAACGATTTAAAGTAAATACTGGAAAATTGCTATATTTTCCTACGACAGTTTAATATTTGTTCTTTATATTTATCAATCGTAATTCTTTAGTCATCTTGTTCGTCTGATAATTTTCTTTCATTGAGTTTATCAATAAATTTAAGTAAAGTCAGAAAACGGTGTTTAATTTATTAAAAGAGCTAAGTAAACTCCGTGCTTCGAAGATACCTCTCGTCCTGAAGAGAAGATCAACGTGGGGAGTTAGTCCCTACTTAAATTTCTACACTCGGGTGTAGTGGTGGCAGCGAACGCTATCCAAAGACAGAGGTCAGAGGGTAACACTACTGTATGTTGTTCAATTCCTAATTACTATTATTTTTTACCAGACCTAATATGTGTATTTAATTTTTATTTTTTTGCAACAAATATTTAGTAAGTACATAGCAGGCTAATGATCCTATTTATTTTTGAATGTTGACCTATTACGTTGTAATGCAATAGTAAAGTATATTATATTTAATACAATTTGTATGGCTTCGCTCACAAAATACTAAAAATTTTTAATTTAAAATTATTTGTCATAAAAATTTCAAGTTAAATATACAGTGTTAAAAATTCAAAATGCAGGTGACTTTATTATTATTTTATGCCAGATGTTAGTTTTTCCGAATATTAAGTTTTACGTATTCATAAATCTTAAGAACATGAAAATAAGTTGAAATAGAAGTCTCATATTTATTATTTTACAGAAAACGTTTATTAGACAAAAAAAAGATGTTTATGATGAAAAGAGTATAAATTTTGAAATTCTAAATAATATTAGAAAAATGAAGCATATATGAAGCAGTAAAATTAACATGAGCCACAAATCATTTGTAAAGTTGTAAAAAAATTTTGTTAGGTCCCTAGATTTTTGTCAAATACCCCTGTATAAACTATCTTAATCACCCTATTTTACATGTTTTATTGTATTTTATATTTGATATAGCCAACGTGAAGAACATAAAAACGCGCCAACTTAAACCCCTTAGAAACTGTTTACATGAAACGCAATTCTAACCATCTGTCTCAACCCCTTAAATAACCTTATACTTATAGCAATAGTAAAGTCAAAAATGTAATATAAACTAATTCTTTATAATATAAACTGGAAGTAGGATCAAAAACAAGTGTTTTATTATTATTAATTACTAGTAGTGTTTATGTACAGCCTAGACGAGTTTCATAGCCATGATTTCGACGCGGTTTAATTATTAATATCTAGGAATTTGTGCACGTTATTTTGATATTCGAGACCTAAATTATTGAATTTACTGTTTGGCGTATTCTTTTGTATGCATTTTTTTGTTCATATTATAATAAAGTCTTGGTTGAGCAAATAAATTTCTGGGCTGAAATTATCTATTACATTCAGTTTATTTTCGAGATCACTATCTCTAAAGATTCCCCTTTCGTGTTTTTGGGTTTTCGTTTAATTTATACAAGTGGCGCTCTTTTTCATTCCGTTTTCACAGAACCCAACCCTGTTTTCTTGCTTAGCTGGGACCCCATCTTGTATAATACGCTTGAATCATTCTTTGCCTTGTCGAATAGCTAATTTTAGGCCCGGTGCACACATCCGGTTTTTGGACGTAACGGTGCCGCTGCGGCGCCGCAAGTGCGGTCTGAGATACTAACATTCCAATGGGATGATGCACACACGCGCGGCGCCGCAGCGGCACCGTCACGTCCAGTTTGCGGGCCGAAGCTGCCGCAATTCCCTACAGCGCCGCAACGGGACCGCACCCGCAAGTCCGGTTCAGTAGTACTGTGGTGGTTATCAGTTGCTGCAGACATCCGGCGATTAGCCGCAACTTGAGAGATGAACATTGAGGAAACTTTGGACGTCGAATTGTTCATCGAAGCTATCCGAAGCCATCCCGAAATTTGGGATACTGCTTCGGAAGAATACCATGATCGGGCCAAAAAGCGAAATGCGTGGGTTGCGATCTGCGAGATGTTTTGCGAGGGATTTGAAGAACTGGCCGACAAAGAAAAAAACGAAATATGTAAGTGTTCCTATGATGTGTAGGGTATGTTAGGTTAGGGGTAGCCACTGTAGAAGTTCGTCGGTGTGATCAATTTTGCGGTAAATCCAGAGGGCGCCACTACACTATATTCACTTGTACTGCGATGGCGGGCCGTAACTTTTCCACGCAAAAATTTTACTAAAAGGGATCAATTTTTAGAAACAAAATTAAGTTTGCTTTGGAAAATGCATGCCTGTTGAGGGTAGATAAAGTGCACCGTTTCTTCAAAACAATTCTTTTTTCAAAAATAACATAAATAATGTAAATAAGTAAATAACAAGTAAACTGTATGCCTCTAAACTCTAAATGTATTTGTGTTGCCAAGGGACGCTGCCAGCCTCCGAAACAAAATAGTCTGCCAACATATTTCTTCTTTGAGTCGATTGAAGTGGTGGTCTTGCGGGGGGTGTGGTGTCCTGATCCACATCAACAATTCCTTGTACAGATAGTATATCTTGAAATTGAACCCCATCTCTACTTCTTACAAAGTTATGAAGTGCACAGCATGTTTTAATCAAAGTTATAGCAAAAGGCAAGTCCACATTTATTGCTTTGTGGAAAATGCTCCACTTATTAGAAAGTATTCCAAACGCGCTTTCCACGTTTCTCCGGGCTCGAGAGAGTCTGTAGTTGAACACCCTTTTCTTTTCCGATAGTATTTTCCCACTGTAGGGTCTCATTACGTGCTCGGAAAGTGCAAAAGCCTCATCTGCGACAAATGTGTATGGCATCCTTGGACCATCTGTTCCTGGGAGGGGTTGACTTTTTGGAATTTTCAATTCGTCGTTTGCAAGCTTCTTATAAAAATCGGATTTTTGAAAAATCGTGCTGTCTGAATCCTTGCCGAAAGCTCTAACATCGATGTAAATGAACTTATAATCCGCATCAGCAACAGCTAGCAGTACCACCGAAAAATAATTTTTATAATTGTGGAACAGAGATCCACTCAACTTTGGCTTTCGAATTCGGACGTGTTTGCCATCAATGGCACCCAAGCAGTTTGGAAAGTGGCACGTCTCTTGAAACCTTTCGGCAATTTCTTTCCATCTTGTTTCTGTAAATTGAGGAAATGATTCCTCGCGTATGGTATCCCAAATTACTTTGCAAACTTTTCTTAAAATTCTTCCAACTGTGGTATGCCCAATTCTGTAGGTGAGGTGAAGGTCTAGTTGATTGCATCCACTACCCAGGTATCTAAAATCGAAATCAAAGTACAGCATGATTTGCATTTTCAGGTAACAAGTTGGTTAAAAAATGGCGCAATATAAAGGATAGTTTTTCCAAAAGCAAAAAAAAACACAAATCTGGGCAGGCGGCGGAGTTAGGGCGCCGCTACATTTATGCCCGGCAGTTGTCGTTTCTGGACAAGGCTGCTGTGACAACACAGACCCAGTCCAGCGTCGATGAAGAAGACGACGAGCCGGAGCAAACACAAGAAGGGAGAGATGCACCCGACGACAGTCCAGAAGGCACTCGACCGGCTCGTTATGCGCCGCCTCCGAAGAAGCGCAAAGTGGGCCTGGAGTCAGCACTCATCCGGTTTATGGACACTCCAATGCCCACCACTGCGGTAGCTGAGGTGAACCCGGACAGGGCCTTTTTTGACAGTCTTCTGCCGTCGATCAGTGCCTTCACAGAGGACGAGAAATTGGAATTTAAAACCGATGTTTTGAATTCCATCAAACGGATTAGGCAAGCACGCCAAATTCCCGCCACTGAACCTCTCCATCAGACATCCCCAAGTACACCAATCCTCAGTCGATCCCTCCCTGAAACATCTACTTTTCTACCTTCTACCATTCAGCAATCCATCTCTTCCACACCAACTCTTTTACCCCCACATATGAGCCAGCTATACACACCACGCATCCCTCGATCAATCCCCACAACGTCCACGTTTATACCTCAAACTTTTCACGACCTCCAAGCACGACCCCAGTCTACCCCTTCAATAATGGCCCAACCTTTCCCTCGCCACTACACACCACAGTCTTCCCCATCACCGTCGTCCCAACAGTCCGATCTGTTCTATGACGAGGGAGACCTCAACATATATCAGCAAGGACCACGCTCTGCTTAAAATATGTGTTTTTTCTTAGTTTTTCATTTTATATTTTATAATTTTACATTTTAATAAACATTTTCTGTGGATTATGGGAGTTTACTTATAAGTACTTTAAAGTTAACAGGTCGCATATGACGTGCTTACCTGAGAGTGATGGCCAACATTTCTACTGGAGGTATGGCAAGTCTCATCCACGTATCTTGCGATTTGATACCGTCACTAATTTTCGCAGCAAGCTCGTCGAATGACTGGATGCTCATCCGAAAGTAATTATAAAATTTCCCGGGATTTTCTCTTAGATCCGAGAAAGAAGTGGCAAATCTGCCTCTTGACAGTCTTAATTCGGTGAAAGGGTGAACCCAATACCGCCTATTGGCCTTTGTCACAAAAAACTTATACACTATATATGCAAACATGACACGTTTTCTTTGGTATAAAACTGCGTCCATCTTTGGTCACTGCTCTCTACAAACTGTGCAACTACAAATGCATGTTCAAGTACCGCCAATTTTCAGCGTCGGCTGGAAGACCGGCGCCGCTGCAGTGCCGTACGTCCAAAAACCGGATGTGTGCATGTGCAGCAAAAGTCCCGTTGCGGCGCCGCAGCGGCACCGTTGCGTCAAAAAATCGGATGTGTGCACCGGGCCTTAGATGGCCACCTAACAAACTGGCGCCCAGCGCAAGCAAGACTCAACATATAAATCGTCGTTCTGCGTTTCTATTTACTGAAATCTACGAACTGCGGCGCGTTTATCCGGAAAAGTTAAGAACAAAATAAATATGTAACTCTCAAAGTTATTAAAAGTTCAGTTTTTCACGTTTTCGCATTTCTTTTTTTTAGCTAATACTTAATACCCGCAGTTTCATAATTTTTTTGGCGAATTTTTACTAATTTTGTCTAATGTCATTATCAAAATGATGGCCAATTACTGTCTATTTTGCCTTGCTAATCACTACACTAACCTGGCCAATAACTATGAAATCTGTACTTGCGGTAATAAAACAGATAATTAAATATCAAGCCCCAGGGCAAGTTCAATTATAACAAAAAAAATATTTGGAAAATGCAGTGGAAGCGGTGAGGACAATGCGTCAGGCATCCGAACAATACGGATACCCTATACAAAAATAAACAGAAAGTTTCACAACGAAAATCTGTTAAAGTATGGGAGTCAGCCTGTTTTAGCGGATCACGAAGAATCTCAACTCAAAGAAGCACTCCATATTTGTGCGGAAAGGGGGTTCCCCTTAAAAAGTAACGATATAAGCAGTGGCAGTTTTTATTAACCATAAAATATTTTAAAATTATTACAAGCTGTTTTTATTATTAAAGCTCTAATGAACTGCTTGATTTTTGTAACCATAACTATTAATGTCTATCCAATTTTACATTGTCATTTACCTCCATACTCGGCGAAAACACGCACAATAACAATTACACAATATTAAAGTGACTCGCCGGGCCATTTTGCACGTACCTACACTCTCCGTACCACGACACACGTACGAACTTGTCTTTCTGTTCGGCGGTACTTTACCAGTGCCCCGCGACTTAAATGCGCCCAGTGCTAATACATTTTTTATTTCATACCGTAAAGAGGCGTTTACATTATTCAATCGAGTTGATCAAGTCACATGAATTCAAGTGCTTGAACGCGACTTGAAAGTCTAAACAGTGTTGTTTTTGGTTGTACAATTGACAGTTTGTTGTACAATTGAAGATTGTCAGTACAAACTGTACATTGATACCCAGATCCTGTACAATATAGCAGTTTCTCGAAATGTTTTATATTTTCCTTTTCACCAATAAGAAACCAAAAATAAAGTTAAAAAATTAGAAGCAATCTCACTATCTCCCCATTAATTTGTCAAAAATCAAAAATTATTTCTTTACATGCTGTTACTGCCACTCGCGCTATCACTATCAATATGTCAACTGCCATTAATCATCTGATTAATAACGCGCTTAGATTATGTTCTTATATATGTGGTCACAATTTGCCAGCCTTACCAGATTTACCTTGCCAGATTTTTGTAAAAACATATTTTCAGACTCAGAAATTGCAAATTCTGTTAAACTTAAAAGGAAAAAGGCAACACAACTAATAACTGGTGTTTTGAGTCCTTATTTTCAAAAGGAAATAGGGGCAGTTTAAATCGAACCTATTTTTCATTAATAATAGATGAAACGACAGATGCGGGATGAAATAAAGCATTAGCAGTACTATACTCTGATCACCGAACAGATGGAGTGATCATGATGTGTGTTCTTCACGTAATTTTTAAACCATAATCATTTCATAATGTTTATATATTTATAATAAACAGCATCAAATCCGATAACGTGCAAGATACACACAATTCACGTGATCACTCCATCTATTCAGTGATCCGGAGTATAGCAAGATTTACAATTAATGGAAAAGTACAAGACCACTTTCTAGACAGTAGTGCCAAAAGTACCATAATTATGGAATTGTACTGTTCGTTACTTTTGTCTTGAAGGAAAAACACTGTTAATCCCGCAACAAATATTTTTAATAACGAACTAACTTTTTACATTCACTTGACGTGAGGATGACAACAAAATTAATTAATAAMAAATCTAGTAATACACTCTGCCTTGAAATGTGTGTGCCACCTACATGATGGCGMGAGCTCAGCAAAATTGTGGAAGCTGCCGCCACATAACCCCCCTTCCGAGTTATGGAATCCTTAGCCTTGAAACATGAATCGAACAGGAAGTCTGACTGGGTCGTTTTGCTGGGGTCTTCTCTGAGCGATGCTGCGTTGACGAGGATGTTGTAGGGGCTGAAGGTGTCTCTATGTTCCGACAGCTGCGGCAGGAAAGCTGGTTTGAGTCTGTCGACTGAAACATTAAAAATTTTACTGCCTATTTTGATTGTAAATAGTTTATTCGATAGTCTTCTGACCACTTCATGTGGACCTGTATACGGCGGTTTGAGAGGGCTACGGACTGCGTCATCTCGAAGAAAAACATGGCTGCAGGTATGAAGTTCCGGATGGACAAAAATTTTATTTTTAATATGGCTGGTTGTGGGAACAGGCCTAATATATTTCATAGCTTCTCGTAGATCTTTCAATAGAACTTTGGAACTTTGGCATGGGTTCCTTTGCCAATAATTCGCCAGGGTAGTGCCATATACAAGTTCGGCTACAGAACATCCGAGGTCCTCCTTATAGCATGTACGTAGGCCTAAGAGAACTGTAGGCAGAATGTCTACCCACTTTTCCGTTTCATGGTATTTAATGCTCGCTTTGAACTGACTATGCCAGCGTTCGATGATTCCATTCGTTTGCGGTTTGTAGGCTGCTATTCTACGCCTTGTTATTCCCATTAAATTCGTAAGTTTTCGCAGTAGACAGGATTCGAACTGTCGTCCTTGATCGGTCATGATTGTAACTGGGGCTCCAAAACGTGATATCCAATGTGAATAAAACTCTTTGGCTAGTGTTTCCGCTGAAATAGCTACAATGGGAATAGCCTCGGGCCATCTCGAAACTCGATCAATGAGCGTTAAGCAATATCTGTATCCCTGAGAAGGAGGTAGTAGTCCTATGATATCTATATGCACATGTTCGAATCGGTGGTCTGGGGTAGTGAATTAAACGGGGAGACTCTTGGTGTGTTTGTGGATTTTTGCACGCTGACATGGCTGGCAAACCTTAATCCGGTTGAAAATGTCCCTGTTCATGGATGGCCAAACATACTTCTTCGAAATTTGTTTGTGCGTAGCTCGACTACTTGAATGTGACATGTTATGAATGCTCTCAAAGACTCTTTTCCGAAGTGGCCGTGGTATGAAGGGTCGGATCTGCTGTGTCGATGTATCGCAGACGATTGACTTGGTAGATTTAGGTAAATTTAGGTGTCGAAGTAGCAGAGAGGTGTTTTCATTACGTAGTAGAGTCCGTAGTTCTTCGTCTTCCTTTTGGGTTCTCGCAAGTTCTTCATAGTCTATAATTTGTGGTAACGTAATAGTTTCTATGGGTGACAATGTATCGGCTACGATATTACTACTGCCAGATATATGTAATATTTCAGCGGTAAACTGTCCGATAAAATCGAGGTGACGTATTTGTCTTGGCGACGCTTTTTCTTGTTTCTGCTGAAAAACATATACCAGAGGTTTATGGTCCGTTTTTACCACAAATCTACGTCCTTCTAGAAAATGTCTGAAATATTTTATGGCAGCATATATGGCGAGTAATTCTTTGTCATAAGCACTGTAGTGCTTTTCTGCAGTGCTCAGCTTTCTCGAAAAAAAAATGCTAACAGCAAGAATTTTTTATCTTGATACTGTTCGAGAACTGCTCCAATGGAAGTATCCGACGCATCAGTAGTTAATGCCAAAGGTGCGCCTTCTACAGGATGAGTAAGCAGTGTTGCTTCCGAAAGCGATTGTTTGCACTGATTAAAAGCTTCCTCTGCTTCCGCTGTCCAAGCTATAGGCCGCTTGTCATTTCGCTTGCTATTGGTAATGTAGACATGAAGTGGAGCTTGAATTTGTGCGGAGTTTTTGATGAATTTTCGATAAAAAATTATAACTCCCAGAAATCCTCGCAATTCTACGATGATCTTGGGTTTCGGAATATTGGAAATAGCTACTACTTTGTTTGCTGGTGGTTTAGTTCCTAGCTTCGACAAACTGTATCCTAGGTATTGGATTTCTGGTAGACCAAACTTGCATTTCGCCGGGTTTATGGCCAGACCATATTCGCTGAGGCGTTGCAATACTTGTCTAAGATGTAGTAGATGTTCATCGGGGTCTGAAGAGGCCACGAGGATATCATCAATATAACAGTAACACAAATCGAGTCCTTGCAGTACAGTATCCATGAACCGCGGGAACTACTGTGCTGCATTGCAAAGTCCGAACATCATTTGGGTGAATTCAAATAAACCAAATGGTGTGATTACTGCAGTTTTGGGAATGTCTTTCTCTGCGATTCATATCTGGTGGTATGTTAGGATTAAATCAATGGTAGAAAATATGGTCTTACCATTGAGTTTGACAGTGAAATCTTCTAAGCTGGCTATTGGATATTGGTCTGGTACTGTAACGGAATTGAGGCGGCGATAGTCTCCACAAGGTCGCCAGGTGCCTGAAGATTTCTTCGGAACCATGTGGAGCGGACTGCTCCAGGGACTGGTCGATGGTCGACAGATGCCTTGCTCGATCATATATTGAAATTCTGCTCGAGCTATTTTCAGTCTATCTGGAGCGAGACGTCGTACCTTTTGTTTGATAGGCGGGCCTATTGTCATGATATGGTGAACAACTGTATGCATTCGTTTTTTTGGTACGGGAGACATCCTGCATATTTCTGGAAAATGGCCGAGTAAATGACTGAATTTTGTTGTTCTATCCTTGATGGTGGAAATACTTCCTGCGGATGCTTTGGTCCATGTCGCAAGTGTAGAAATTTGGGTAGTGCTATCTATAAGGCGTTTGTTTTTCAAATCCACAAGAAGTCCATGGAATTTCAGGAAATCGGCCCCGAGGATTGGTTTCCTGACGTTAGCAATTATAAATCTCTATTTGTATGGCCGTCGTAAACCAAGGTTTAAGCACAGGAGTTGTTCTCCATAAGCTGCAATGGCAGAACCGTTCGCTGCAAACAAATTGAAATTGACGGATTGCTTGCATGTTTTCAAAAATCTTTTAGGGTAAACCGAAACATCACCTCCAGTGTCAATTAAAAATACCAGGCCGATGCTTTGTCTGTAATGAAAAGGCGGTTCTGCTGAGTACATTCGTCTCTGACCGTCTTTACTGACGGCGACTGCTCTCGTTTCCCGAATTGTATGAACATAGAGATGTGCACTTACGGACTTTGTCGCCGAATCTCCTGTGATAAAAGCATTCACTGGAGTTTGAGCTTCGTGTTCTTGATTGTGACCTATGGATGTTTGCTCGACTGCGACTTCGGTTCTTTTGGCGATCGATTCTCAAATCTTCGACCATCTTCGTCAAAGAATCTATTTGTAATTGAAGAGCACTTATGTCGATGCTGGGTGACACAAATAGTGCTGGGTTGGTATTCCCGGTTGGCTTGGATGTGGTGGGAATTATGCTAGCAGATGCCACCGATGCTATAACGTTACTGGAACCAGGGGCGAAAGTGACCTCCAAGATTTTATCGGCGATTGCTGCCATCTTGCTCAGTTCAACTCCCTCACTCGCGGATAACACGATTTGTACATTCGTTGGCATACGTTACAACCATAGCGTTTTGAGCACATCTTCGTTCATGTTTTCGGCTGCCAGGGTCCTCATATATCTTAACAACTGGGTGGGACATTGATCTCCAAGCTCTAGCTCGATTAATAACTTCCGTAATTGTTTCTCGTTTGATTCTGAATACACCGTTACGAGGCGGTTTTTGATGGTATTGTACCTGTTAGTAGCGGATGGATTATCCAGTAAATCAGACACTTGCTGCAATACGCTGCAGTCCAAAGCTCCAATGACAGCAAAATACTTGGCGGCATCTGTTTGGATGTTACATGTGTGGATATGCGCTTCCACCTGTGCGAACCACAATTTGGGATCCCGTTGCCAAAACTGTGGAATCTGTATACCTCTTAGACTTTCTATGGTACTGGTTTCTTCTGCATTTTCGTTGTTGCTCACGGTTGCGGTTATGGGAGTTGCCACTGCTGTTGCGTTCGCTTTGCGGGGTCACCAAAAATGTTCGTTACTTTTGTCTAGAAGGAAAAACACTGTTTAATCCCGCAATAAATATTTTTAATAACGAACTAACTTTTTACATTCACTTGACGTAAGGATGACAAAACAAAATTAATTAATAAA
This sequence comes from Rhyzopertha dominica, assembly GCA_025024175.1. Classification (NCBI taxonomy): domain Eukaryota; kingdom Metazoa; phylum Arthropoda; class Insecta; order Coleoptera; family Bostrichidae; genus Rhyzopertha; species Rhyzopertha dominica. Next base: position 34,516,080 of record QCXZ01000138.1, read on the forward strand.
AAATCTAGTAATACACTCTGCCTTGAAATGTGTGTGCCACCTACATGATGGCGAGAGCTCAGCAAAACTGTGGAAGCTGTCGCCACAGTACCATTATTTTCGTACTTTTTCCACATTTTTTAAGTGATACAATAATCAGTAATTGTACCATAATTTTTACATTTCGCTGATCTTTCCATGTTAGCAAAGGCTATCCTTGTGAGCGGGATGGAGCGCAAGCACTAGGACTGAACGTGGAATCAAGGAACAATTGTCAGGTGAACATTACATTTATTTCTGATTTCGCGACGATTCGTGGTAATAATTTACTCTTGTGGTTGTTGTTTGACAAGGTGTAGATTGTGTTTATAATAAAGGTTTTTGACTTAATAATGTGTACAGGCTTCTTAAACTTAATTATACCCAATTTTCAAACGAACTCCCTCATGCTCTACGAAAGAACCGATTTTAATAAATACGGCACGTTACAAAAAAAATATGGCTTTTAGAGTTGACTGATTAAGTTGCTACGCTCGTGGATCACAAAACCATCATATCTAATGAACCGTTTGTAAAAATTACAGCTTTTCTGAATTGTTAATTAAAAGCCGGACTCGGTTTCTCAAAACGAGATAATTCTATATGTCCGGTGCCGGGACCTCAGCGATTTTGTAGGTCGTTCCAATACGTCAGCGTTCTGAATATTGTTGCATGATAGAATATTCGATTACTATCCACTCACCGGAGATATGAGACGGTTGATATGAAAACTAGGTCGAAAGCGAGAAATGAATAGTTTCTATTTTTAGCATTAGCCTGTATCTTCGTCAATATCCTGGTAACCATTGTTCGTGCATTATCGTCAACAGCAACGAACTGGATTGTGATGGACGTACAGGGACTAAGGGGAAAGATCATCGAATTCATTTTTAAAGAAGTTGCAATTCGTTCACCATATCCGATACACACCGTCAGTCATGGAATATAGACAACTGGATACTAAAGAATCATCACGGGATAATGTGGAAGGACGGGTCCGTACGGGATGTTCAGCGATTCCTTCTAGAAGCGCTCCCCAGCTCCAGCATAGTGTACGTGAAGGGAGCAAAGAAGAAAACCTAAGTGCCCCACCTACTAAATTGTACCTTAGCTGTTGTGAACGCAGAAAAGATTGGCTACCAGAGCTTTCGTGTTTTAAGAAATTCGATAGATCTTAATAGTGTAAGAAGACGCACCTCACATTGGGGCTATTGCACACTACATAATGTATTTCTAATATCGCACTTTGTATTAAATAGTGAATAAAACACATGTAAAATATAAAACTTTTAAGAAATAAGAACTATTGACTGATGCAGATGCGAAAAACAAAAACAAAGATGAAAGCGCCAAAAAAATAGGAAAGACCAAGGAAAACTGTGACGTTGAAGAGAATCCTGTGTGTTTTTATTGTGAAACCGATTTTCGAAGCAGCAAAACTGGTGACCCATGGATTCAATGTGGTTCCTGCCAGATTTGGATCCACGAGGCTTGTGGTGTCGCAGACGACCAAGCTACCTATTTTATATGCGATTTGTGTTTGGAAATTTTTTTCCATTTTAGGAACACCATTGATCCCGTTTTAGATCTATGTGTTCCTAAAATGGGAAGTTTTACTCATCCAAAAAAAAAGATGTTGTTTCCTATATTTAACAAGTTTTATATTTTGTTTGAATTTTATGAATAAAGTTTATGTTTGATATATCCATCTTCAGGGTTGTCCGTGATTTCGTACTGGAAGTTTTTTTTAAACTAGGTCTAAACCTTAAGTATCCCGTTTTAGGTAACCTTCCCCTACATACTATGTACTAAATATGGAACCATATGTCGGTCAACAGCCCGAAGGACCATTTCGAGTTAGCAATAGCCCAAAAGATGTTGTGGATCGGCTTCTCCAATATCGGGTATGAATCAGAACGTCACCTTTGACAATTGGTAGACCAGTCGAGATTTTTTAGTAAAACTGCGCGAAGATCATAATCTTACTGCTGTCGGAACCATTAGAAAAAATAAACCAGACTTACCACCGGAATTCCTGGTTGTCAAAAATAGAGAACAGTACTCCAACATGTTTGGATTTCAAGAAGGGCATACTATAGTTTCTTACGTGCCAAACAAAGGAGAGTGGTTCTGTTGATCTCGTCTCATCACCATGATAATGCAGTTGATGATAACTCCGAAAAGAAGCTGCCAGAGTTTAACTATTTTTCAATAAAATCAATGTTTCTGAATTACAAAATATCTTATTTATAAAAAAGATTGCATTGGGGGAATAATAAAAGGTTTTTTAAAAATGGGGTTTACTACACCCCACCTGTCGGAACTGTTGAGAAAATTTCACCTGTCGAACGCGAGAGGTCAGTTAAAAAATATACTTTTATTATTTAACACCTATTTATATTCTTTAATTACAGCGTGTTACACAGGCACTGTGCCTCAAAGCAGAAAATCCTTTAAATGTTGAGTTTTCAGATGAAACTTGAATTTTTTAGAGGTTTCGACACGGTGAGAACATGGCAAGATGGATCATCTAAGTGTGTGCAACGTGTACAAGCTTCTAATGCATGCAGGCACAGATAAAGCTCTTGTGGAAGGCGCGTAACTTATTTGGTGCAACAAGTGATTATCATGTAACATGAACCGGACAAACGTCCTTTAATGGATGGAAGAACAGCTATTGCCAACATTAAAAGAACATTCCCTTATTATAATGGACAACGCGAGCTATTACAACAGTCTTGTAGAAACTTGCCCAAATGACAGTTGGAAAAAAGCAGATATCCAAGAATGGCTACGAAAACATAGTATCAACTTTGAACAAAATTCTCTCAAAGTAGACATCCTTGACATAGGCAAAATAATCCAGTGAAAAGGTATAAAGCTGATGAACTAGCTGCAAGATGTCATCAGGTATTACATTTACCACCGTACCACTGTATTTTCAATGCCATTGAAAATATGTGGGGAATAACAAAAAAATATTACAACAAAAATATTGGACGATGTGGTTATGGTGTAGAAAAATCTATCAACATGTGGAATGAAGCACTGGATAAAGTAACTTCTGAAAAGTGGAATACACCAGTACGACATTCGATAGTCGGAACGTGAAAAACAATTGGAAGCATCTGACATAGCACCTGTCATTATAAATACAGACAGCAGCAGCACTGATGAAGAAGAATCAGACTCCGATGAGGAATGAAACACGTAGTAATGTATCCTTGGGATGGCAAATGCTGAATCAAAGCAAAGTGAGGACTTATATTGAATCAGATTTTCTATTTCGAAGAAAAACAAAGTGGAAGGATCTTAGAATACAGGGACATCTATGAATGAGGTCACCGTTGTCACCCGTCATTGCCAATATTTTCATGGAGACGTTCATAATGCTGGTACCATTATGTGGACCACACATTAGTTACAATATGCTCACAGGGAATGGTCGCCCTGCAGAAATTCACGGACCACTTCAACCAGCAGCATCCAGTACACTATGGCAATTGAAAGAGATGGATGTCTTCCGTTCCTGGATGTCCTAGTAAAACGCAATACTAATGGGAAGCTGAGTCGCAAAGTATACCAAAAGGAGACTCACACGGACCAACACCTAAACGCAGCATCACATCACCATACATCGCAGAAGAGGTCACTCATTACCACGCTACTAAATAAGAGTCGAGAAGATTAGTGACGCAGAAAGCAGAACCGAGGAGATTCAACATGTCAAGAGTGCCCTACAAAAATGGTTATAAGCCTAAGGAGGTTCTAAGAACAAGAAGAAACATACAAAGGAAAAGACAGGAGCTACAGCACAAAGCATATGCCTACCTACCATATGTCTCGGGGTTAACAGACAGACTGAAGAAAATACTGCGGAAGATCGCAGTAAGGTACAACAGTGCAAAAGATAGGACATATCCTACCATCGGTCGAGGACAGAATAACAAAACTAAACACCAAGGGAATCTACCAGCTTCAATGTCAGTGCGGAAAAGTCTACATCAGGTGAACTGGACGCAGCATACAATGTCGTATAAAGGAATACCAGCGAGATGCAGCATATGGACACACAAACAGATCTGCAATAGCCGAACACGTACCATTAGGCAAACAACACATCATCGAGTATGACAACGTACGAACTCTAAAAGCAGCCATTACCACCAAACAATTGTGGGAGAATCTCTGGAGATAATGAAGCAGCCCAATAACTTTAACAGAGAAGACGCCTATCGCTTGAGCAGAATTTGGAAGACAGCACTGCATCACCGGACCGGAACCGACAAGCATAGACAACACTTAACCAGCCAAACGGAACAGCTACTATATAAGTAACGACAATGAATGATTTCACCTTTTTGTAAAGTTATGTGTGAAATGTTAAAAAACTCGTCACTATTTTCAGAAAAAGCGACAAAAAACATTACAAAAAAGGACCTCTTCTTGCCTTTTGCTAGAACGAACCGTTTTCGAGAAAATCGAAAAAATCTGAATTCCAACAGGTTGGTGTAAATCGACCAAAAATTAACTTTTTTTATTTTCCAAAATAATTATATCGAACTATATTATGAGAAATGATATAAGGATTACCTCCATATCTAAACGTAGCGGTAACTGGGGGAGCAAAGTTTTTTGATAAAAAGATTTATGCCACAGAAAAAAGAAAAATTTACTTCCTATACTGCTAACACAAGCCATTGTTGTAAAATTAAGAAATTTCCTTTTTTGCAAGTTGCATTTCTAGCTTTAAGAAAAATAATTAGTTTAATTACATTCATAAATGAAATAACCCAAAAATACAATTGAAAAATTAAATTAAATAGAGAACAAAACAAGTAAATGTTCAAAATGTCGTTAAAATTTGGAAATGAACTTCTGGATCACCATACAGCTACAATGAAAAATTTAATTTGGCTGTTTTTGGTATAAACTTTGACAGTTCATTGTTTCTTGTTGCTATAATTTACGTTAGTAAATAGTTGTTGCCATAGATAAAAAACTTGTTGATTTGTATTAAAAAAAAGGATTTTTCAAATTAAGAAATTGCCGACATGCAGATAATATATATATCTTTTATAAATGCTTTTCGGTGCGCAGTTACTGGCCGAGGAAGACCAAGGGCAATAAGAACAGCAGAAGTAGAAGAAGCTGTTTTACATGAAGTCGAAATCAACCCTGTGGTAAGTACTAGAGGAATAGCACAACATATGAGGACATCTGGTTGCACAGTATGGAGAGTTCTATCGGAGCAGCTACTGCATCCATACAATGTACAACGTGTTCAAGATATTTCTCCTGTTACGGACTATAATGCGCGCGTTAGATTTTGCCGTTGGTATATACAGAAATGTGCCGCTATTGTTAATTTTGTATAGTATTATTTACTGACGAAGCAGGTTTAAGAAGAGATGGTACCATTAGTTTTCGAAATAAACATGTTTGGGCGGATGAAAATCCACACTCATTGTAAATTCTCGACATCGGCAACAATTCAACATAAATGTTTGGTTGGGTATTGCTGGTGACAACTTAGTCGGACCATTTTTCTTGCCTCGCTTATTGAATTTTTGGAAGGTAATTTGCCGGAATTATTTGAAAATATGCCTCTGGATATAAGAGCCAGTTAATAGTACATGCATGAGGGGGCACCCCCCATTTTAGGGTTATTATAAGAGACCATTCAACTGCAACTTTTGGGGAAAGATGGACTGGAAACAGAGGACCTCAGGCATTGCCAGCGCGCTTTCGTGATTTGAATCCGCTCGACTTTTACCTGTGGGGACATTTGAAGTCAATCGTGTATGCAACTCCTGTACCCAACGTTGAAGTTTTAAGAGAAACGATAATCAACGGTTGTTAACTAAATAAGTAATATCCCTGGTATATTTGAAAGGGTTCAGCAGTCATTATTTAGAAGAGTTCGTACTACAAGTAATTTTTGTTTTTGCTCTATGTTAATTTTATATTTGTGTATTTAAATTTATTTTCTATTTTCTTTAATTCTTTGTTTTATTTTATATAAAAGGGTATTTGATTTTATGTATGTAATAGAACAAATTATTTTTCGTAAAGCTAGAAATCCAACCTGCATTTGAAATTATTAAAAATCTTGAATAAATAAAATTTCTTAATTTTACAATGTATTGTTTTAGCAGTATGGAAAGTAAATTTATCTTTTTTTATATTTTTACTGATCTTTATAAATATTGAAATGGTTTTAAAAATGTGGAAACAATATTATTAAAAAAAAGACAATGGAAGCAAATGAGGACAGTTTTTCCGGGAAAGACCCAGTAAGTAAGTTAAATAAATGTCTACTGATAAAATGTACCATCTTGCTATATCTTTATATATGAAGCGCACTGGAATAGTTTGTAGCTGACGGTGCTATACAAACGATCCCCAAAATGTGCTTGTAATTTAGCATCTTTGCATAATTAGTACTAAATGATCTGTTTCAATAAACAATTCAGAAAATTCAGCAGTCCAAAATCAAATTTACAGTCGTTATCAGCGTCATTACTGCCTCCTATTTCAGACATTTGGACGACCGGAAAAAAATATCGGGGCGCCGTCTTCGACCGCCACGTCCCGTGCTATAGAGGCGACCGGCCACTTACATATTTACTAACAATATGTCCTTTATATATTTTACAACAATAATCTGTTTACATTCTAAATATAAATTATTGTATTACAATAACCTGTTTATGTTTCAAAATTAATGCGTATAATAACTTCTACACTACTTTAGTGTCAGCATAATGTATTTAAAACCATAAAAGGCATATTGTTTTATAAATTGCAGCAATAATTAGTTGCAAGGGTTTTAACATGTTATACTAGCTTTAGTTCTAGAATATTCGATTTATCAATTGTTTACTTAGAAATATGTTAATTATATATACAATATATAAGCTTATGATTTTCAATCACATTTAACWGTTATACGAACAAAGCTCTTGAGTACATATCAAGTTATAAAGTGTAATTGTTCGGTTTAGTTATTGGTAAAATAAATTGATTTACAAACTCGAAAGTTAACTGGTGTAGGCAGCAGGATTGTCAGCGGCCTAGAACAAAAATCGTCTTCGAAGTCTCCGGTTTTAACCGTCTACTGACAATTCACGGCTCCACACCCGGAGGACAAACATCACCGAAAGGTCGCCACCAGGCCGGAGAACAAGCATCGCCGAGGGACAACCCCTAAGCAAGATCTAGAGGACAAACATCGCCGGAGGATCATCAGACCGGAGAACAAACATCGCCGAAGGTCATTCCAGGTCCAGAGGACAGACCAACCTAGCCTGGGATCCAGATGACAAACATTGCCAAATGGTCACCACTAGAACTAAGAAAAATACAATGAAACGAGAATCGTAAGTGAATATAAAAATTTTCACCGTTTATTTTATTTAATATCAAAAGAAGAATCGAATATAAATATTTATAACACGTTACAAAAAGATTTAATAGAAATAATAAATAATACAACGACAAAGTAATAGTTACAGTAACCTTTTGAATAATACTAGTAATAATAGCTTTGTAAATACGGCTTTCGACAAAATGCACTTGCAAGCAGTTCCCATATATGACGTATAACCTGCTACATTATCGTTGTTTATCTCAAGTTGCGACTACTTAATGAGTTTCGCTGACTTGAAAAATGTAAATAACTCTGTAAATAGTTTTCTATTAAGAGCAATATTGTAAAAATTAACAGGTCCTGCAGCACTCTGATGGGTAACAGAAACGACGCTGACACATGGCCAAATATTCGTAGATTATCAATTCAATTTTTCAGTGATTAAAGAGATGAGAACTATTTGTTAAGAGATTTAATGTATTTAAAGCCTGAGCGTAATGAAACTGCTTATCAGTTTGGTATGAAGTATCAAGACATACGGAGTTTCCTGCGTAAAACTGACAGAACCAAATGAACAAACGAAAATTATCAAAACGAAATATACGATCAACGTGCACTTGATGCATTTTTGACCTGGCTTACTGGCAATCTAGGATTTAGCCGTGATGTTACAAAAACCAAAAACATCAGAAAAAAAGCAACGTCAATCGTGATTGAAGAAAATTTCAACTATGCTAGAAACCATGTTACAAATCAGTCAAATAATCAAAAACCAAGTCTAATTCGGAATCCGTTGCCTCAAAATACTGGACAACTTGATCAAAGAATTACGCCTATTTATAACAGAATTCCTGTAAATTGGCGAAAACCATTTGTAAATAGCTTTCCAAAATCGCAACCAGTATTTCTACCATCTGCTAATCAGCAGAGGTACTTTTCAGAAGAACAATCTCAACAGAGACCAATTCAGTAGCCAATTTTAAGCCAGAATGGCAACCAAAAATGTTTTTCCAAAATGTCCACATCACGGTTTGTTTAAACTACGCCAATGGAGATTTCTTCAGGTTAACACCAGACGAATACCACCGTCTATTAAGCTAAATGCTACACAAAAAACTAAATTTCACATTCGAAGAATTATATTATCAAAAAACTAATAAAGCTAATAGAGCATATTAGGAGATAGTTTTGAGTTTGAAGTTAAAAACGTGCTCCAACAAAACGTTAATTTTAACACTTGTCGACTGCAATAAAAATGGCAGAAAGCGTTTAAGAATAATAATATAGTATTTGTGGTCCCAGTGGAGAGAAAGCCTGTAAAGAGTCGACAGTTGGACATGGAATAAGTGAGAATAGAAACTGAAAGAAAAGTGTGGTAAGTATTCCAATCAACAACAGGAATGATAAAATATTTGCAAAGTTTGTGGGGTAACAAGCTAAACAAGTGACTCACAAAAGAGAAGAACGTAGGCTAATCCTATGGGCTAACCTAATAAGCAAAAAGGGGAATAAGGAGAAAGCAAAAGTGCTTGAAAGATCACAGAGCACAAGCATGGTAATAGTTTTTATAAAGAAAAAGAGGGGACGAATTACCAGAAGAGTTTGAAAAGTGGGAGAGCGAACAAATAATAGCATTCCAGAAGATTTTAAGAAAACTGGAGGAATTAAAGTTGGAATTTAATAAACAGGGTGAAGAGCTGAAAATGGAGTTTAACAAAAACATGAGGAGATTAAGAACGAATTTTTAAGGGTTAAGGAAGAATGAAAGAACAGACAGAAACAATGAGAAGCAGAGAGAGCTCTTCTCGAAGGAAGAATCAAAGAGCTTGAGATAAGAACAGAAAGCCAAGAGAGGGAAAATCGATAAATTGAATATTGTCATAAAAGAAGCTAACATAAGTGGCTCAGACATTAAAAAGAATGTGGAGCAAATGCTGAGGGAAAAATAACAAGCGAGTCCAAGAATTCGAGAGAACTTCAAAATAGGTAGGGACTCAGGTGCTGCAGTTGTGGTGAAAAAGCAGGATTGGGGAGCAAATACGGAAATAATGAAAGCCAAAAACAAATTAAAGGGAACGAAGCTAGTAATAGAAAATGATATGACAAGATATGAAAGGGATATACAGTTTTAAAGTGCGATAGGAAGCGGAAAAAAGAGAGAGGAAGGGGCATCAGGTGCAAATTGGATATCAGAGGCTGCTTGTTGATGGGAAGGTATACAAATGGAAGCGAGAGGAGGGGAATTTGATCAGGGGCGAGAAAGAGCAAAAAACTAGGAAGCAATGTAAGCAGAGGCCTTAATATGACGAAAACGGCAAAGATTATAGACATGAGTAGGGAAAAACGAAGAGTAAGAAATGAGGAACAGCTAAACAAGAGAGATAGAGAAACAATAAAAGTAGCTACATAGAACGTGAGAACTTTTGTGGAAGGAGCGTTGAAGGTCCTGGCACGAGAATTAAGAAGATATCATGTGGAGGTGGCAGCAGTACAAGAGACCAAGCAAAGGGGGAATGAGTGCAGAGATGTGGAGGAGTGGGTGTTTTTCAATATTAACAATACAGAGAACAGAAAATTTGGTACAGGTTTTATGGTGGGCGAAAAATGAAAACACAAGTGCTAAAATTTGAAGCAGTTTCAGATAGAATGTGTTGGATAGGATTTAATGGCAAATGCAGAAATCTGACTATGCTGAACGTACATGCATGGAAAAAAACAGAGGAAGAAAAAGATTACTTCTACTACCTTATGGAAGAGATATTCCAAAAACTTCCCAAGCATGATATAAAAATTGTACTGGGCGACTTTAATGCCAAAGTTGGTAAAGAATAGATTTATAGACCTGCAATCGGGAAACACAGTTAACACAAATACACCAGTGACAATGGACTACGGATAATAGAATTTGCAACTGAGAGAAAGATGGTAATATTTAGTACATATTTTAACCATAAGGAAATTCATAAAGGAACATGGCTGACTCCTGATGGGAAAGTAGCAAACCAAATAGATCATGTTTTGGGTGTAAAAGAAAAAATCAAGTTCATAAAAATTGTAAGAAGCTACAGAAGAGCAGACGCTGGAAGTGATCATTATTTTAGTGGTTACTAGGCTGGCAGAGTGTATCTACCATAATCTGAGAAACAAAGTAGGGAAAAAAAAGTTAAGAAAAGTAGAGAGAAGTATAGTTGACGAATAAGGTACTTAAAGAAAAAGGATGGCAGTATGGCTGGTAATTCCTTGGAAAAGTTTGTTATGAAAGAACCATTTTGAGAGTCTGTTCAAGACAAAAGACAACGAAAACCATGAAGAAGTAAATGAAAGAATAACAGAAACAGCAGGAATCGGACAAGAAGATGAAGAAATAAAATGTCCCACAGAGGAGGAATTTAAGAAAATGATAAAGGAAATGAAAAATGGAAAAAGCCCAGGCGAATCAGGTATCCAGATAGAGGCCATCAAATATGGAGGTGAACAGTTGCAGAACAGAATATATATCCGTGTGGCGCTAGTGTGGGAACAAGAAAAAATTCCTAAAGAGTGAAAAAAATCTATAATAGTCGCTATCCACAAAAAGGGTAATAGGATGGAGGAACTCCTCACATGGGAGGTTGCTCGGAACGTCTTGTAAGATCCATTAAGACATCTATATCAGCTGTTTTGGAGAATCGGCCTCCTAAGGAAGAAGTGCTACAGACTGTTCTTGCAGAAACAGAGAACATCATGAACAGTAGACCCTTAACACATGTTTGAGTGGATCCGAGGGATCCAGAGAGCTTGACTCCGAACCATTAGGTACCATTACTACCATTATTAGGTAGTTCTTTGAGAGATCCAGGTCCAGAACAGTTTGTTGATATAGATTTGTGTTCAAAAAAAACAGTGGCGGGTAGCACAAAGACCAGCTGATCACTTCTGGCAGCGATGGATGCGAGAATATCTTCCTACTCTGACAAAGCGAACGAAGTGGTACACTAAGGCACGTCCAATTAAGAAAGGAGACCTTGTTTTAATCGCAGATAACAAGTTACCTAGGAATTCTTGACCAAGGGGTATAATTGAAGAAGCATCTTCAGGGCGTGATGGACAAGTTTGCGTAGTACTATTGAAGACTGCAACCGGAGTCCATAGAAGACCGGCATCTAGAATTATCGTTTTGGAAACCGAAATACAGAGTGGTGCAGACCTAGCACCGGGGGGCATTTAACAATGTGAAACACACAATGAGACAAATTTCTTTGATCACTTCCGAGGGGTAAACCGCAGAAGAAATCTGGTGTACAAAACTGTGGAAATCATGAGGTAATCACAGGAAATCAAGGGGCAATCGAAGGAAATCAAGGGGCAATCAGGGGTAATCGGGGGAAATCAGGGGAAATCACAGGCAATCACAAGGAAATCAAGGGGAAATCAGGGGAAATCAATGATAAGTGCGCATGCGCTGCCTGTCAGCGCAGAGTGAGAGTGAGGTTATGTTTAAGATGCGATGTGAGGTGAAGTGCGGAAGTGTCGTGGTTCTAAATTCCAATTACAAGAGGAGTTCCAGCATAAAGTGGACGCCGAGGTAGATACAGTCGAAAGTTTAATAGTAGGTAAGTCGAAATCTTTTATTTACGTCAAATCAAAACCAAATTGCTTGCACACGAACATATCGGTACTTTTATTACTACAGCATGAGTGTCTGTTCACTGATATTTTTGTTGCTTTTACAACTAATCGTAAACCCAATAAAAAACAAGTAACTCAACAAACACTAGTAATTAAACCGTGAACTCAAAACAAACACAAAAACATAACCGCTGCACAACTTAGCGCGATAGGAGGGCGCTATCTTTTCTCGTCTTTTCAGCATCATGGACGAAATCATGGATGAAGTTACCTCACCGAGTACCTTACCGACGGATGAATTGCTTCGCGGTTTTCTGCAAGATGTCGAAAAATCGATTAAGGTTGAAATTCCAATGCAGCTGAAAAGACTCTTATTTGTGAATGGGTACAAGGACTTAAAAGTAATTGCACAAATAACAGAAGAAGATATAAAAGCTATGGAAAATTTTGCAAAGGAAACATTAAGTACATTACTTAAATGTAAACTCCAACGTGATGAATACTTCGGAATTTTTGCTAACGATATGAAGCAATTTAAAATACTGAATGGACATAAGAAAGTATTACAGATAATCGCGAATTATTACGAAATAGATTTCAAATTAGTGACGTCTACATGTCCCTGTGAAGATAATACAAAGATACAGACACTAACAAAACCAAATAAAACGCCGAAAATTTCAGTCGCTCAGAAAACTGATCTCTCCGAGGAAAGAAACAGCTTAATGAGATCAGTATTTCATTGGATTGAAGGAAAATGCCCCGAAGAGAAGTGGCCTCGAATTCAAGAAAACATGAACGGCATTGACATAGCTCCTGTGTGCGACAAGAATGGCAACATTTCAGGTGAGTACTTACTTTTGTTAATCATTTTACTGGCCATTTCATTTTACATTTCTAGAGGATATACCTACCTAACTGACTTTAAATTACTGTTTCAGCTCACATCACGTGCTATTGTTCGGCGGGGCAAATAGGAGTGTACAAACTTGCCAAAAACGAAAAATTTCAGAAGCGTTGGATTCTTTCGAATTTTCATCGTCATTTCAAAAAGCACTTTATCGAAACTAAAGAAACAAAGAAAGAAATGAAAAAACGAGTAGGAGACAAACAAACTTCGATACCTCGTTCGATACAGTCGTATTTTATACCCTTTAACAAGCGTCATGTTCCTAGTCCAGAGGCAAACTCGGGGGCAGACGAAGAGTGTTGGATATAGTTGAGGATAAACCACAGGATATACGTTCTGAAGTAAGATCCTCACATTCTGAAGCGGCTGATTGCAGCATGGTCTGTGGTGGAGGTTCATCTTGGCAGGTATGTAGTTACTTTACCCACGAAAACGCTGTATACGTACTGATACCTACATCTTTCATTTCCAGCTCGATTTCCATTCACAGAAAGAGATAATTCCGAACACCATGGAGGATTAACAAATCAGTACCAAAGGCGTTTACAAGATTTCGTCTCAGATTTCGCAAAATCCTCCCGAATCATCTTCTAAAATAGTCATCATTTCTGACGACGTCATCCATCCTGGTTCCATTCTAAATCATCGAACATCCAGTAATAATGACTTTGTATCGAATCTAACAAATTCAAGCGATAATCACTCGGATAATAATGAACTACCACAAGTCACTGCCACGGGATTTTCGAAGCCAAAGCTCGTATCAAAATGGGCGGATGAGAAGTATTCAAGAAACCAAAGGAAAAAGCGGCTAAGAGACCGGACCTCGGAACAAACTGATGAATATCAATCGAAAATCACGGAATATTTTCCTTATTTGCGACGCATTGAAGATTTTATGGCAGGTAATCCAAATATAGCAGAGCAATTTAGAGAGTCTTTGGGAGAAAACCTCTTACATTACAACAGCGAAACGCAACACCTCGAAGATACCTCAGATGGTACAGAATATAAAAGTGCACAAACTACCAACAATCTCTTACAAGTATTACTCGATATTTCTATCAAAAATGCACTAAAGACGCCTAACCACAACACTTACGACGATGTTATTAAGAAATTTGCTCTTTACATATTCTACACTGGTGGTCGACTACTATATGAAACTCTTCAAGCCAATTTAACTAGTATTTTTCCATCGATTTCATGCTTAAACCGATACGCACGTGAGACTAGTAGCCAGTATTCGGAAGGAGTATTTTACTTTGAAGAGCTTAATAAATTTTTGGAAGATCGCCACCTACCTAAGCAAATTTGGATTAGTGAAGATGGCACAAGAATAACTGGCAAAGTGGAGTATGATTCCAAAGAAGACAAAATTTTAGGGTTTGTTTTGCCCTTGAAGGATGGCATTCCTGTAACCAATTCATTTATGGCCACCTCTGCGATGGAAATCCAGAGTTATTTTCAGAACAGCACAAAATCGAATTATGCTTATGCCATCATGGCTCAACCGCTACGTGAGAATGCTCCTTCATTTTGTCTTGCGGTGTTCGGAACTGACAATAAATTTACTTTCAAAGATATCCAGTCTAGATGGAAGTACATAGGAGAAAAGGCACAGCAGTTTGGAATTACTGTAATGGGATATTCTTCCGACGGGGATACGCGCCTATTAAAAGCAATGCGTCTTAATTCGTTGTTGCCTATGAGTTCCACTAAATTGCTAAATAATTGGCCGTGGTATTTAATGGATTTTAAGGATTCCAAAGCCGAACACGAAGTGAGCTATGTACAAGACAGTGTCCACATAGCAACAAAAATGCGAACTCGATTGCTTAAACCCGATATCAAACTACCCATAGGAGAATACTACGTTTCGGTGAACCATTTACAAAGTCTAATCGACACAGTTTCGAAGGATCAACATCTTTTGACAGCGTCGGATCTTATGTCGGAAGACAAAATGAATTATCTCGCAGCCCAGAAAATGTGTTCACCTAGAGTCGTCCAGCTCTTGATAGATACCGTACCTGACAGTCAAGCGACCGTTATGTTCCTGAAAATCATGTACTTTTCCACCACTGCGCTTTTAGAAAAGGACTTGTCCGTTTCAACTCGTTTGTATTATCTGTGGTATTCCATTTTCTGTCTAAGAATCTGGAGGCAATGGATTTTGGTACACCCCTCATACACGATTGCGGACAATTTTTTGTCTTCTAACTGCTACTTGTGTATTGAACTGAATGGACATTCACTTTTACGGCTTATTCGGCATTATCGTGATCAAAATGTATCGCCGGAATCGTTTACACCTTACCTTTTCAGTAGTCAAGCTTGTGAAAAGCTATTTCGCGTGACAAGATCAATGACGTCAACTTACTCGACGATAGTTAACTTTAGCATCAAAGAAATTTTACACCGAATTGACCGCATTCAAATGATAAACAACATTATGAACGATTTAACCTCAGATCGAACAGGTAGTAGTGAGGGTAGTAGAGATGATGTTGATGAACGGGTTAGCAGGTGCGGTTTTATATTTCCACGAGAGAAGAAACGTTCCTTGCCTCAGTCTGCAAATGTTTACAGCAATTTCCAGTATACTACAGACGAAGAGATAAAAGCAGTCGTTGAACGCGCTATGTCTGACGCAATAAGGGATAGCGGAGCAATGGAAGTCACAGTGGATAAGAATTCTGTGCATACTCTGTCGATCCCTTTAAAACACAAGGATATGGCCGAGGATATAGTAAAGTATCCTGACAGTGAGGAGATGGACAACGAAATCGACGATGCACTAATGATGAATGTGCATGACAATGATAGCCTATACAATAAAAAAGCTAGAATACTGGACGATATTGAAATCCAATACTTTCAAGAAAGGAACGATGCACTTGATGAAATTCATGCAGATTTACTTAAACTTTCAAACTGCGTTTCTTTCGGGCAACATTTACAGATTAGGGATTTTTCTGGCAAGAAAACCATCGCCGACCATAGATTTTTACAGGTTATTGTAAACGAGAAGCAATACTTAATTAAAAAGTCTTCACTTTGCTGGCTTTTAGACGAAAAAGGCGGTCGAGTTAGCAGCGATCGGGTTAGACGTTTTATTCAAAGTAAGTGTACATCGGCTAGTACATCTGCATCCACAGATAAACCCGAGGATAAACCACGCCCTGTTAACAAAAACAATACAAGAACGAGATCGACTGCTTCAAAGAAGGTTTCAAATCAAACTCGTCCTCGGAAAAAGTCGAAGACAAAGCCGAGGACGAAGCGGTCTGTCAGAAAATTGGGAATTAAACAGCAATTGCCTCTAAAAATAGAATCAGATTGTTTATCAGAATCGGAAACAGCGTCATCTGACTATGACTTATGTGACGACGACAGCCTGGACGATGTTGATGTTTGTCTGGAGAAAAACGATCATGTGAGCGAACAGCAAAATTGTGATGAGCCTTGTGCTGTTTGTCAGGAGCATGGCAAGACTGAAACCTGGTACAGATGTACCTCTTGCGGGCAGTGGGCGCATAGCCAGTGCACTGCTGCGGATTCGCCACACGATTACGTATGCGATTATTGCACGGCCAGTGCCTTGGCCAGTGCCAAAGTCAGTGCCTTAGTTTAGCATTGTTTTATAGCACAAGTTATTGTTTGGTTTTATAAAATGTTTGTGTTTGTTTGTACCTACTTACTTGTCACCGAGAAGTTCCTGTTTTTGTTTAAGTAGGTATATTATATAGAATATATTTTTTGTTTTTGTAACTATATGTTTTGTTTAAATAAATGTTTTGTTCACTTATCTCTTAGCAATTTTACAAAACAACAACACATTTAAGATAAGCTTCAACTATTGCGAAAATCACGGGAAATCAGTTTACGGATGTCTTGGGAAATCAAGGGAAATCACAAGGAAATCAAGGGAAATCCTAAGGAAATCTGGGAAATCAGGGGAAATGTTGAGGCAATCACGGGCAATCTAGGGAAATCTTAAGGAAATCGTGGGGAAATCAACGAAAAAAGGAAATCTGGTGTACAAAATCTGGGTTGCGGTTTACCCCTCGACAACTTCTAATAGGAATCAATGAAAAACTTTTGCATTTGCTATATTCCCCAAATAGAGTTAAACATGGTTTATTAAACATAGCAGGAAGTTTAATTAAAAACGTTAATAGAAACTTAAACGCTGAAGATGGCGTGATTTTGAAAATGCAATTAATAATTATCCTGTTGCCAAAATCTCTTAAAAGGAAAATTAAGTCTTGTAACTAATTCTTTGATACATTTTAATGCTTGAGTGTCACATGTAATAACAAATCAGATACACATAACTAACAAATTAAATCTCTTACAGGCAGATAAAACAAAACTGGAATATGGATTATTAATCGATGAGTCATACTCAATTTTGTTAGACACTTTATCTCATATATCATATTTGCTGAATAATTTATTAACAGCTGTACCATTTTCAAAATTAGACGTTTTGCATCCAAATATAATAACCACAAAAGACATATTAAATAAATTACTAGCAATAGAGATGATACTATCGAATCAACTAATAAATAAACCTGGGATAAACAATATTGAGTCATTTGAACAGATAATACAATTAAAAGCCTACCCATACTGGAATGCACATTGTATTTCTATTAAATGTGCCTGTAACCGACAAAACTGATTATTCACTGTACCATTCCTATACGTTACTGGTAAACTATAATTCAATTACCCATATAATAATACTGACAACAAAATTCTTTCTGAACAGTGAAGATAATTACATATCTGCGATTCTCAGTTGTTAAGAAGGGATAAACCCTATAAGAACTGTAATATGGAAATCATTAAAACAACTTGGAAAATACAGAAAATTGAAAGCAGTGCTTGGTTGCATTTTGGACCTGACAAATGAAATTGCTGAATTGAAATGCCACAAATCTAATAACAAAATTGAAATTAAAGGTAGCTATCTAATACACCTAATAAGGAATTGTACCCTTCAAATTCATGGTCAAAATTTAGCATTTAATTCATCTGAAATTATCAGTCAATCACATTAAGTAGAATTACCAAAAATTTCTTCAATAATACTAATAAAGTGACTCAGTTAGATCTAGAAGATGTATATTTGGATGACTTAAAACAATTAAAATCACAACTCGCATGCCCTTTAGATGACGCACAACCCTTAATTACACATACAATAAGCTCATGGACAAATACATTGAAATGTTTCTTGTCCGGTTTGATTATTTTAATTTGTTCATTGCAATTTGTAATTCTCTTATTTACCATTCTTTGCATTTTTTTTGTATTCTACAAATTAAAAAAACTAGTAAAATCATCAGAAGAACTCCTTAATTATTAAAGGCACTAAAAATTTCAATTATGTTTTTACAATTATAAATCACTGTGCTGCGATTTGACAT
Source organism: Rhyzopertha dominica (assembly GCA_025024175.1). Lineage (NCBI taxonomy): Eukaryota > Metazoa > Arthropoda > Insecta > Coleoptera > Bostrichidae > Rhyzopertha > Rhyzopertha dominica. The sequence goes on from QCXZ01000138.1 coordinate 34,534,432, forward strand.
GTATGGATTGAAGAGCTTCGTACGAGACACTACAGGCTGTCAAACTTGAAGTTCCAGAGATTTTTTCTAAGTGGGAGGAACGTTAGATAAATTATCTCTTCTTGACAACAACGCACAGAACGTGACAAATAACAAGTGACAAGACATACAACCGGAACAATATAACAACCGACAAATACACAAGAAACTCAGATGAACAAGCAGTGTGACAAAACAGATAAATCTTGCTACATCTCTGCAAAAAGGTACAGATTTTATATTATAATTATACATTTTAACATATTGTAATTTGTCTTCATGTATATACAGATTTAAAAAGCCTGCAATTATCATTGAAACCAAGGAACCAAAAAGCCCGCCATCACAAAGAAAATTAAAATTCTCTCTTCTGGTGGACGACATTTAGAGGAAGATTGTCTTTTATTCATATTATTAAATAAATCTTTTTTTGGCAGTTTAAAAGCTTTAAGGGTCTGCCTCTTATGTACCACAGGTTACACTTTCAACACATACTCATCTTCATTTATACGTGCAGCAAAAATGTACACGATATGCAAGATAATACATCAACCCCTACTATTTTCTGCAACATACTGATTGTCACGTAAACAGTACTATGTTTTATAAATTTTAAGCATATCAAAGTTGACCCTATGTTGTTTAAAAAAATTTGGATACAAGATGTATTTTGTCCCAAAATATATTGTCAGGTCTCTTCAAAGAATACATGCTAGTGTGATTACGGATATTCTTAGCTATACACAGTGAGGTTGTGTTAAGACCCTGACAATGTGCAATATCAGCACCGCTTAACTCAGTGCATAAGATGAGCTCATTGTCAGTAGAGCAGATCAACATAGACAGCATTTAAAAATACAATGTAGGAATATACCAAACTTATCAGCATGCATATGGGTGATGTTGACTAACCCCAGGACATTACTGACACCCAATTATACACACCATCAGTATAGAAACCACCTGATTTTTGAGAGTTTATGAACTAGCTGATATCTGGAGGAATACTTGTGGAAGGAACACCAAAACCACCCAAAAACTGTACTTCATAAAAGCTAAACAGCTCCAGAATCAAGTAAAGGATAGAGCAGACACAACCTAAAAGATCATCTCATGAACGGATGGACCACCTTTGAGTAAAACGAAAACAAATACTGGAAAATGTTAGAATGGTTCATAGAATTCATCAGAAATAAATAACATACCAAAATCATTTTTATGCAACAATTATGCAAACTAAGAAACAACATTTGAGATAAACTGCATTTGGACAATGACATCCCAGAAAACAAGACTGCTATATCTAGCATTAAACCTATTCACGATGCTTCGAAATCCAAATATGTACCAAAACCGATCTGCAGAAGATCAATTAACATCAATTATCTTCAAACATTCAATTGTGTGAAAAAATTAAACACAAGACTCATAAAAAATATAGATGGAAAGCAATAAAGACACTGAGCGACTGAGCCTAATCATGGATATCATAAACATGTCGAAAGAATGTCATGAAGGAAATGTTCCTGCCATGTCCATACATGTGGTATCTGAAACAAAAGAGAACATATTAAACATCAATAATTTAACATGCGAAATAATTTACGGTAATATGATTAATCTAAGGTTACCACAGTGTGTGAAAGAAATAAGAAACCATTTTAATGAGGTTGTACTCTACTTTTCTTGTTTTAAACAAAAACATTACCACAAAATGTAAGGCATTTCTACAAAACACCATCTTGGTAACATTAGGTACGCTATAAATGTCTGTGCACTGATTAAACAAATGTTCAACAGAGTATAAAAACATAAATTAAAAGTAAATCTTGAGGTGCACAAATTGGCATGGCTATCAGAAAGAGTATTTAGTATTTAATTCATATGGTCATCAATATCTGCAACATTAAATATATCCTCCAGGCCGCTACCCAACAGATCAGCATAAAATGCCTCTTCAGCATAAATTTTTAAATTTCGATATGTACAGATCTCATAGCTTTTAATGCACAAAAAACATGTTACAATTCTTTATTATAATATACAAAAATCCTGGCAATCCTGAAAATTTCCCATATTTTCACAAACAATGTTCCTGCATTATTTGTTTTAATAAAATCTGAGTCAATCAGACAAAGTTGGTGTTTATGATTCTCAAAACATGATGAAATCGCCAGTGCCAATGGTAAAAAATTATATGTAAAATAACAACAAAATATTTAATATAGCAATTACCAAATACAAAATAAGACTAAAATGCCTTTGTAGTTTAAGCTACTTTGCACCTACTACTCTGATATAGGGTGGAGCACTGAAAACAATATGCATATTGTTGCTATTTAACCTCTATTTTAATACACATCGATTTTTGTTTGAAGAGCTACACATAAATTCACTGTGGTTACTGACACAACTGACCCTTAAGAATGGGGCAATGGCTCCACAAAAACTAAACAGAAAACAGTGTAAAAGGGCAGAGTCTTAAAAACCAGTAAATTATCTTTCTACAGTGATGATTTTTAATTCTGACGTTAACGTCCGAGGAAACAAAATTAATGTTTTGCTATAGTAGACTGGTAAGAATGAAACTATAATTTTTTTATAAATTACATAAGCCCACAGTATTATTAATTTTTAATTAACCTTGTTGATAGAGCACTTTTAACTAACAAATAGCCAACATCATTACCAAAAACATTAAAACTAGCGAATGAAAACAACTGATAGTTACTCTATTGTGAGAGAGCAATAATCAATGAAAGCAAACAGACAAACATATTCATAGTTCCTCACTCTCCAAGATTGTACAGCATTATGTGCTTCCTAATAATATAAAAATATTATTCAGACTTAAAAGAATTGTAGCATGATTGCATTTTTTTCATTATAAAAACATCGTTATCTGTATTTTTCGCGGTGAGATAAAGTCAGCTGCCCTTGTGAATGTGTACAGGGTGGTCCAGTTATCGTTCTCATCCAAATGACGACTTTATTAGGAATCTTAGAAAAAAATGTTTCAATAAAAGTGGTAGCACCCAAAGAGTACTGGATAAGACAATACAGCATTGCCAGTTTCCAGAGTACTTACCAAACTTCCATTTTTTTTATAGAAGCGTCAACTTTTATGACGGATGTTGATTGTACATGATATTCTGAGTAAAAAATTGTAAAGATTTATATCATATAAAATTAATGGTTTTGGAGATACACATAGGTGGTAGGTGCAGTTATCATGCTTATCCAAGTGATGGTTTAATTTCAAAGGGAAAAATGTTTGAAATAAAAATGGTAGCACTCTAGGAGTACTCAATAAAGCCATATGGCATATTTAAAGTGTTGCGGTTTTGTCAAGTACTGAACAAACTTGCATTTTTTAAATAGAACCAGCAACTTTCTGTCAGTAGTTTTATTTTATAAAAATGTATAAATATGTACACACTTTTGATATTGCAGATACTTTTTGAGATATAGACCGCACTTGTGTTTTTTAAATAGAAACCAAGTTCGTAAATTTGAAATTTTTCATATTTCGGTTACAGCTCAAAAACTAAAAAAGGTAATCAAAATTTATTTTGCCCTCCTAATTTATCTCAAAAAAAAGTGGAACAGAGTCGCAAAAAACACATCCCTCTAGCTTTAATAACAACCAGGGTATTACCCTATAAAAGCATCGAAAATGGGACATGAGGGCAACTGACATACAACTCAAACACAAAATTTCAAATAATTTTTTGTATTTTCGTAATGACAACAAATATTATAAAAATGTGATCAAGTTAAGATTCCTTAAGTGGGAATGTCTTTTTACCTCTGATGGACCACTGTAGTGTGCTATCCACCAAGATCGTGGCAGCTGACGGTCATTTGTTTTACAAAGATACTAAATCTATGTGCCATATGAGAAGCAGCTGTGTTGTGATTGACAGTGAAATTCCAACGCAGGCTCTCAGACTTTCAGTGCAAATTTTCGGAAGTTTATTTATTCTGTCATGAAGCATATATACCTGATATTTCAAGGCAGTTAGATGTCATAATTTTCTAAAAAATACATTATTTCAGAAACGGGCAAAGTTATCCATATTGTAGTATTAAATAAAATGTCCTGACTTATACTGGAAAATAAAAAACCTCATAATATACAGGGTGTTCACTTTTTGTATAACAGGAATTGCAAAAATACTAAATGTATTTCTAAAATGTAGCTGCTATGCCACCTTGCACACAACCAAAATTTCAAACTATTTTAATGTTTCCTTCACAAACTACTAATAAACCACTTATATGAATCACCTTGTATATGGTATTAAAATTGCAACAATCCCATTTGCCTGACATTACAATATAAAGTCTATCAAAGCGATCCTGTGAATGACACTGCCTTCCCCAAAATCTATTGTGCATTCCTCTAATCAAGAAACTGACCCACACAGATATTCTTGATAAATTATACAGATGAACTTCGATAACTCAAACCATAATGTGGCAGTAAATAAGTTTGAGTAGTTAAGTAAAATACATATGTATACTTGAAGGTTATTTTATTTATGTAATTGTGTGGTATTTTACTTCTGTGGGCTATGGCTCCTTTTCTAAATAAAAAAACTTGTATTTTTGACAATGTTTTGGCGTTCTTTCTTGGGTTTTTGCCTTCCTCAGGTGTTTAACAATCTTATCAAAGAGTTTTTCTTGGTCAAAACTGATTTATTCAATGTGACAAAGAAAGAAGCTTTGATAAGATTGTTAAACCCCTGAGGAAAGCAAAAGCCAAAGAAATGCAGCCAAAATGTAGTCATATTTACAAGTTTATTTTATTTAGAAAAAGGAACCATAGCCTACAAATTTAAAATACAAACACAATTAACAAAGGAGTTCCCCAAAAGAAGCGTTATTTATGTAAGTATTCATTTCAGTAAAAGTATGTTATATGGGAGTGTATTACCTTTACCTACATAACTTTCCCCATTTTTTAAGTGTAAACCAGCGGGTCCCAACCTTATTTCTCTCCCGCATCCTTTAGTGATGATACTTTTCATTAATGAATACTCCCTCTTTTTATTACCATCTCATAACCAACTATCCCTAAATTTTTTATTTTTATCGTTGGGTAAGAATAATGGAGCAAATATGCTGATACTATTAACCACAAATGTTTACTACTTCTCTGCTAGCAGTAGGAATAGTGCAAAATTAGACTGAAAAAGGTAATTGAAATAAATAACCTAGTGATATTTAGCATAACAACTAAGTTGTCTTTGTAAATGAAGCTACTTAAGTAGTTTTTATTAAAACTCTTTTTATAGTTTTTCTGTCATTATGAATATTGCATTCACGTACCTCTAACTGGTCTAAAATGTACCACCAGGGATACGCATAACACAGGTTGGGAACCACTGATCTAAATTTTTGATAAATGGAAGACATAACATAAGTAATTTTAAACAGTTAGCAGCAATGATCTGTTTGCCCTTCCTTGTAAAACCTAATTACTGTACTGGGCTGGTACAATTAGGTGATACTTGTACCCTACAAAAATTTGGGTATGCTCCACAATAATATTAAATTCTACATCAAGTACAAAAATTAGCTCAAATATAGCAACACCAACTGGTCAATTACTGCAATGCTTTGAATTTGGTCTATAAACTTTTTTACTACTATCAAACAAACATGTATCTAACACTTACACAAAACGGTTAAAGACATATACAAATTTAACTTACCAAACCTGATACCAATTATTTTGTTAAAGTTATCAAGTTTGATGTTTTGAAGTTTAAATTATACAGTAAAAATTACATGTAAATATAAGGTCTTGGCGCTACTGCTAATGAATATCACTCAAATTATCAAGTTCAATTGTTAACTGTTTAAAATTGCTTAGCAACGGTTATCTGCATTAGTCATGTTTCACAATAAAAAAGCTTATCTATGAAAAGACCTACTTCAAATTTTAATTTATGGCTCATTTTATCAATCAAAATGAATACTTGTTTAACCCAAATAGTGAATTTTAACTTTACACTGTAAATCTTGCCAACAATGCCGCTTAGACAGACGATTAGTTGACCATAAATGCAAATTAAGGATTCCTCATTTTGTCTTCTGTTTCAAAACAAATGTTCTAAACGAGTTCAGGTTCAGCAGGTAGAAATACAAATGCAAATGCAAATCCAAATTTGCACTTTATTGCCAACTAATCGTCATCTGTCCCGCCCCGCAGGCAACATTTACAATTAAAGTCAGGATTCACTATTTCGGTTAGACAGCAGTAAAGGTTTGCAGGCCTGTACAAAAATTTTTACTACCAAGATATAATATCATAATTTTCAGTTCTGATATAATGACAAAAATATAATGTATTGTTCCACTTGTTACAGAAAAATAAATGTGTGTTGTTCTAGTATTAAAATCATCAGCATCCGATGCATAAAGCTTAGTTCCAATTCACAATAGACATAATATGTAAAGCGTACGTAATGCACAAATTTTACAAAAAACAGTTGAAATTATTTCAACTTTAAGCAGGTTTTATGTAGACCCGTAACTGATACATAAGGTAATTTTTACAATACTGAATACATTCGTAAACATGTATGAGACTTATCTTTACATATTATGGAAAATTGGTTTCAATTTTATTACGTTAATTGTGGATTGGCACTTACACAATAATTACAAGAACAATTCATAGCAGATTTTGGGCCAGTTTCCCTTCTCTTGGTTAAAGTTGATGTTAGCTAAAATCAACTCGGTAACCATGACAATACCATAAATTGAGGTATATGATTGGTTTAGATTTTAAATACAGAAATAAGAAGAGAAATCGGCCCTATGATTTTAGATAAATATAATCTAGCTTACCTAGTATGGAATTCATGACCTGTTTCATTTCTGATTTATCCAGCCAGTGCTAATAGTGTAGTCCATACATCAGCAAGCTTCCTTTCAAGCTTCAACAATTCTGGAAGAAATATATTATTAGATAATGCTTTCAAGTATAAAGCCTAAGGAAAAGCCTATTTCCAGCAGCATATATACAGACGAAAACAACTTTCAAATACCAGGTCTTGTTACACTTAGTGGTGGCTGCTATTGATTTTGTTATATCCACTAGTAGTATTTGTGAATCAAACATTCTTAAATAGACAATAAAACATCAGTTTACTACTTTACCTTCGAAGGACGAAATGCTGGACCTGTGTGCTTTACATATTTAACTGTGGGGTGAAATAACTTCATCAACTGACAGTTGCAAATATGTAGACGGCAAGACGGTAACATAATGTTGATATAACCTTTGAATACAGAATGTATTCTATATCCACAGATATAACGTAGTTAAGCTACTAAAGTGGGTAACTGGAAGCAACCAAGCAACAAGCAACCGCAATAAAAGCAAAACTGTCGTAAACACGCTTTGACAGTCCAAAGCGAAATGTCAATCGACATAGAGTTGGGTCGGTGGCGAACGAACTATTAAAAAGAATGGCTCTCTGGTGAGAACTGCGCGAACCACTGATCAGTGGCGCGAACTAGTCACTGATCTCTAAATATTTAATTTAATTTAAATATTATTTAGAGATCAGTGGAACTAGTTCGTGACATTGAAAGTTTGTCGTTCGCGAACGAAGGTGAGAACTGCACGCAGTGGTTCGTGACATTGAAAGTTAGTCGTTCGCGAACGAATTGCTGTTGTTTCGGCTCTTCGCTTGTAATAAGGCGTGAGCGCTGATCGCTGGCTTGAACGTACGCGTACGAGATATAGGTATATAGCTGCTACGGCTGTGGTGTGTTGTATGGTTGCTAAATCGTTCGCGAACGCACTATTGAAACAAACAGCTCTTTCGCGCCAACTGGCTCTCCAAAATGAACTGTTTTCCCATCTCTATTACATAGTAGTTATCCGTAATATACTTGTGAGTAGGAATACTTCCCACTCAGGATGCCGAGCAAACGTTTCGGAAGCGTCCCTGTTTTTACAGACGAATTCAAGCTTTAACGTATCGCTGATAGGTGGCGCTCCATATTAAGTGCTTAATTTTTTAAATAAATTAAGCACAATGTGACAATTTCCTTTTTACTGGTCAAACATTAAATTTTATTTTCATTTCTAGTTATAAAACTACAAATACCAACCATTCAGTTTATAGCCATAGTTATAAAATTTTCGTATAATAACAATGCTTATCGTAATATAACAATTAAAAAGCACCGTACACTTATTTGTTTGTCTGCTCTACGCAACCTTAAATTTCACGAAACCGAATGTTAAACAACGAATTCAGCAAAACTCAAACTATGATAAGCTCAAAAACGCTTAAAAGGTATAGTGCGCGCCACAATTTGAATGGAAGAACCGCTTGGGTGAGCCGAGTTTATTTATTCGCCGCGCTAGCCTGAAATTGTGACCTTGAATAATGGCAGGCACACCAATTATGTAACTGCTTGGCGACAATTATTGTCGTCCCCACCACCTCTGCCTTCTTTCCTGGCGCGCAGATTATATGAAACTTGTGAAACAGTACCTAAAATAAAAAATGGAGCACCTAACCTTATCCGGGTTGTAACTGCTCAGAGTATATTGAAAGTTTTTATTAATATTCCTATGTCACGTCCTCCTATTACATGATCATTATTGTGTTTCATTATGAATAAGCCGATAAAAAAAAATGTAAAAATCGGACACTTGTAAGTTGCTGCCATCTTGTTGTGTCATTTGAAACCTCTATCGCCCTCTTTCTAAAAGGGGCCATTTTTGTAGCATGACAAATGGCAAAGATCGTTATCCTTTTAAGGGGAGTTATCCGTACTTATGAGCATAAGCAAAGTGACTGGCAACAATGTTAGCGTCGGTGTCCCAAGTTGCCAAATTCCCAGATTGTAGTTTGTAAACATTGCGTTGCGAGCAAACGGAGCGCACGTTGAACAAAAAAAACCAAACAGCCTTCAAAGTGACATTGTTGGGGTAAATTTTTATAAAAGTTAGTTCGCAAGTGATACCTATAAATTTATTGAGTGCGCTGCTGTATCCTATCATTATTATACAAAAAGATGGCCAGTGAAGTAAGTTGTATAATTATTTGTATCCAATTCAAAAATTGCTTTTAACCTAGAGTGATAAAGGAAGTGCACTTAAAATCAAGAAACCCCCCCTACTTACTAACAGAATGTATGATGGGCCCCTGTTAAATGATGGTGATATGACTAAAGCTATTACTAAGACCTCTATGGTAGCTGTAATTTTAACCAACTGTCCGAAAATTAGAAATATAATTTGTTGCAGTTTGAGCCTCAAATACGCAGTCTTCGAGATTCACTGGATGACTGGAAGGAAATACTACTACCAATAAAATCTGTTATTTTATGGGACAAGAATTGGCATCCTGCTGCTATCATTGGTGTTAGCACAATATTTTTCACATTAGTCTGGCTTTTGGATCCTAGTATACTGAGTGCTCTTTCTCTTATCGGACTAACACTAACTATCAGCGATTACATTGTACCTGTCCTAGCTAAATCTCTGTTCAAACCAGAACTCTGGACAGCTGTTAAAGAAAAACAATTTGAAGAAATTTGTAAGGCTGTAGTTCTCTATCAAAATAAGATTCACAGCTCAGTTCACCTTTATTTTGGCATGCGCTCTGAGAGACCAAAATTGGTAAGTGGCTAACTTGTAAAAATGAATTCCTGTTTGTATCCTTTGTTATATATAGGTAATTAGTGTGACATCTAAATTTGCCAACTGAAAGTATGGTGCAAATGTTTTGTTCTTTTAGACAATTGCTTGACAAATTGATAGGTACTGGAGTGTATTCACTATAAGCCTCAAATAAGGAAAGATAGGGATGCGTAACTAAGCGTTGGGCCATATACTTACCAAAAGTGTTACCAGAAACAAACGGCCACTATTTTAAGGATGCCTGACAGGACTAATTTGTCAAACACCACAGGTTATTTTTTATTATTATTAATGGCCCTGCCAGCTTAGGGCAATTAACCAGCTCATGAGGTGTCTTTATTATTTATTAAATTGTATACATTACTTAATACATAATTAAACATTCACAACATCCATGCCTTATGCCCGATATTCTGCAACATTAAAAGTTTTTCCCAAACAATAGCATTGATGRAACATAGTTTTTTATGTAGCTTGTGAGGTGTAAAGGTTGGACTGAGAAAATCAGCTTCCACAAGCATTAGGAACAGAATTTAATTCACGGTATGTTTTCAGTGGTGTAGGTCAATTTTTCTTATTTCTGCTAACTAGATACCTTATATACATGCTAGTATGTCACTGCCGATGGGTGCTATTTGGTAACACTTTAGCTTATTACATGCAGTGTCCACCTTCTTTCTTTTATAAGCCAACACATTGCATTTATATAGAATTTTTTTTTCAAGCTAGAGATTAGCTCTCGAGACATGTAAAACTTTTTCTTTTTGTAATAACTTAGGTTCTTGGACAATTAAAATAAAACTGCAGTATCAGTCAGGTCAACGTTTTGATGCTGTATTATACCTTACATGCTGGACCTTTTTTGTAAAGCTAAAGTATAGCAAATCATTTGTACATTCTAAAACAGTATCAGTATTTTTAGTTCAATATCTCTTTAAAGGTATACAAGCATATAGCCGAGTTCTTAAAAGAGGATCACCTAGAATATATATTATCCAAATGCTGTTATTTTTTATTGTACAGAACATTATTTTTTTAATGTTTGCCAGTATCATAAAAAGGACTAGGTTGATATTATTGAAACTTTGCACACTGATGTCTTTTGAAGCAGGAAGCCCAATTTTTATATATTTTTTGTGCCAGCACATAGAGGGAGTTAGTTAGGTCAAATTCTACACATTAAAGATGATCTAACTAGTTAAGACTTTGCGTGATAATATTGTTAAACTACATTCAATTTTAAGCAAGAATTTTGTACTTATTAAAAACCGGAAAACAGCCTTTTTGAGATAAATCACGTTCAGTTTATTGACACATTGCATGAACTGAGAGAAAGATTTTCAGGCTTTGAAATGCAGGATTTCAAATGTGAGAGCTAATTTAATGACTTCATTCCATAAATGTAGCTTAATAATAGTGTTATAAAAACGTCCTAAATACAAAGACAAAAATGTTAGACCACCAATAATTTGAAGAAGCTGGCGTAGCTAGCATCCTCTTTGTTCTGCTGCAGCCATCTCTGTGTACAAATTTGTATATTTATATCCATCTAGCCATGTTGAAGATACTAATGTAAATAATGAAAAACAAATCAATATTAACTCATGATGTCATCTGTTAACATACAAAATACATTAAACTAAAACTACTAACAAGATTATAACATGTGTATAAGCTTAAACTACCCTTGATTACCCTTTATTTATGCTTCAATAAAATCCTTCAAATAATTATATTTGAAAATGTAGTCAGATTAAATTAATTGCATCAATCCCGTGAAGTATTTTATTTGTAAGATTAAAAACGATTTCGTCCTTTTACCGCTTTCATCTTATTTATTACTAACTAAACGTACATATGACTAACTGTTGCTGAAATACTTCTCACACTTATTTCAAGATCATGACTGAATGGCTGGACTCCCAATCCGGGAAATTAAGTTTTATACTTACCATTGACTCTCCAATATATTGCAAAAATAAAATCAGTGCCTGTCCCTTTTTTCTGACCTATTTGATTGATCTAAAGCTAACTAAAAACGTACCAAAATATGTCCTTAAGATCTACGTAATTATAGTAATCCTATAAAGTAATAATAAAATAAAGGAAGAGTTGATAACATTTGCTCAGTTGTCAAAGTACAATTCTTGAGATATTTCCGAAAATGAAAATGTACAATATGTTTGGATAAATATTAGTAAAAATTGATTTGGCATGGCACTTTATATGGCTAGTTCTTCAATCTTAACAATTTTCTCTGGACCTCTCACCTAAGAGTCCCTGTACCTCGTTTTCAGTCAGGTACCAGCACGCCCCTGCCCATATATACTGTACTATCCCAACACTACTAATTCAAAGTGTGGTGTAAGACATGTCCACATCAAAACAATAAATTAATGTGAACCATCTTTATTTGATTTTAATTGTAGTCATTTTTGGTATATCATAAGTACTCTATGTGGTCCCACAGAAGTTTAATTTTTTGGGTTGGCAAACCTGCATCATTCCACTAATAAGAAATTGCTCAGATGCAATTTCAAAACACAGGCACAATTTGCAATTTTCTGTTTACATTTTCTGTTATTCTAGTGAAAGATAATAATGCTAATCCTTTTATCCATTTTTATAACCTGACCTTTTCTGCTGTTTCTTTTGAAAACAGTGTCTGTTTTTCTAAAGCACTTGAACTTTGTTTAAAATGAAATTATACAGTAGTTGGCTTATATAGAGTTTCACACTTAAGATGAGAACAGCCTTAAATTTTTGTCAATGTTTGGAAGCACAGTTTAAATTTGGTAGGTGTGTAGAATTTTATAATACAAATTTTGTGGAAAATTCAGATCAAATATTAATAAAAAGTTGTTCACATACTTCATCTCAAGTTCTACAGCTCTGCCAAATTGCCAGTTGTACTGATCCAAAAACAAATGTGCACACCTGAATTATTGTATAATATATGACTTAATTACTTATTAAGCTAATAAGATCAGAAACTCCTTAAAACCTTTTTTTGTAGTTTTGAAATGCTCTTGAGATGGATATTCTACTCTTTACTAATTTGCTCAGTGGTTTATGAATATTTTACGGAATATTTTCTCACCACTAAAAATATAATAAATATTAAATTGACTTGTTTCAAAAATAAAAATACTCATTTTGTCATAGTTGAATTCATATTTTCATTTTTTGGAATCAAAATAATTGTAAAATAGGTCCATTATACGAAGTCAGTATTTTCTGTCCTAGATTAGTATCATTCACATGATTTATCATTTGTATAGTTTTTTCTTCTAAGCTAAAGTTAAAGTAACTCAAACATAATTACAGGGTCAATCATTTCTGTTATGTATGCAAATACATTAAAAACCACTAAAGATATAAAAAAAAAGATTGTCTATTTCTTGGAAAACAAACCTCGCCAAGTATAAATCCACTATTTATTATTTTATTATAAGATATAGCACTTTTAGCTGATAAGCCATCGTTAGTACCAAATACAAATGTAATAAATCATGACATTGTCAAATTAATAAAATGAATCTAAACAAGCAGTCTTGACTAAATTTAGAATGGGCAAACTGAAATTACAAGAATCATTTAGAAGTGTCCAATTTTGGTCATTAAAACTTGGTATATATTATAATAAGTGGTTCGCTAACAAAGAATTTGAAGTTACAATGTCTGTATTTTTTAAACTTGTTAAATTGTTTATAGATGTTCATTGCCTCTAATTAGAAGTAGAWAAGGCAATATTCATGTCATGAGATGARAATAGTTTAGAAWGATAAAGTGAGACTTGACCAGCAAACCTAAGGGCGTACCAAATTTTAACTTTTTTATCACAAGWGATGGTGTTAAAAMACTTAAATTTTATCTATTATTTAAAGTAAWTTTTTTTATTATAAGCATTTTCMAGATTTATACCCAGTTCTTTTTCCAAATTACATAATAGAAAAATTGTACTTTAAATATTTGACAAAGTTTTCTTTTCACACCGTCACTTATGACAAAAAAGTTAGAATTTGGTAGTACCCCCTGAGCTTCACTAGTCAGGTCTCGGCCTATCTTTCTAAAATAGTTTCATCTCATGACATGAATATTGCCTTTTCTATTGTAGATAGTGTTCGTTCCCATTTTGTCGAAAATAAAAAAAAAATCTGTTTTATATCATTGAGGCTTATACAGTTTGTCTTGTAATGACTGTAATTCTGTTTATATTGAACAAACATGACGATCCTTTTTAATTAGAGGCAATGAACATCTAGAATAATTTAATAAGTATTAAAAATACAGACATTGTAACTTCAAATTCTTTGTTAGTGTATCATTTATTATCACTTACTTTAGACAATTTGTATAATTTACATTTTTGTAACAAATAATCAACACTATTTAAAAATTTTAGACGTACAAAATTTTAAATGACCAAAATAGGACAATTCTAAATGATTATTGTAATTTGAGTTGTCCCATTCTAAAGTTTTTATTTGAATGCTAATTTTTGTGTTGCTGGTAGAAGTTGCTTTTCATGTGTGTTCAAAATTACTTGTTCAGATCCATTTTATGAATTTAACATCATAATTTCTTGCATTTGCATTTGGTACTGATGATGGCTTATTATCCTAAACCGCTTCACTTTATAATAAAATATAGTGGATTTAAACTTGCCAAGGTTTGTTTCGAAAAAAAAATAATTACTTTGAGTAAATGGGTGTTTTCATTGTTCAACAATGTTACCTACATGTAGTATATTATTAGAAGAAATAATACTAAATCTGTCTGACATTGCAAACAGCACATTAGTGCCATATTTTATCAAACTTGGTAACAATACTTGAAAGATGGGTGCTAAATGAATTTGAAAGTTTAGTGACCATATAATATAGACTGAAGCTAACACATTCTTATTTTTTTGCAGTATTACGGGTTGACTGTGATTACTCTGATTGTGTTGGCTTGGATTGGAAACACATTCAATAATCTGTTCCTAACGTATTTGTTTGTGACCGTTCTACTACTTGTGCCTGGAATGGAGTACCACGGAATATTGCACAAGTATGGATTAATATTTTCACAAAAACTATCAGACTTTACATCTGATGCAAAGGCTAAAATAGGCCACACAAAGAAAGAACAATAATTTTCATCGCTAATTTTAATTTCTCATATAAAGATGTTGTACTTTTATCATAAAACGTCGTTGCTCAAAAATCATGTATTAGTTTCTGAAGTAGTAGTCTTGATTATTATGAAAGTTGATAATTTAATTGTAGTTTCCTACATATCATCACCTTATCATTTTAAGGTAGGATATGTTTTGCATGGAGTGTATTTGTAATCAGACTGATTTAACTATTTATTAGTATGTCGTTAAGGTTGTTGTAAATATTTTTAAATAAAGGTGTATTTCTGCAAAATGGATGGACTTTTAAGTAACATCATAATCAGTAAGTTTAATCAACTTGTTTGTATATTTTGTGGTGGTGTACAGTAGGGTGACCAGATTTTCAAAATTTAAACCTGGGATGCCAAAAAATAGCGTTATTGAGGTAGGTATACAGGTATCCAAAATAGATATATTAATTAGTTTTACCAGCACTTTCAATGTTTCAACATAATCATATTTTTAATACAAACCACATTAAATTTCCTGAATAAATTTTTTTTATTGCCACCGTCCTGGATTTAAGGACTAATTTTTGTGTTCTTGCAAAAACGTCGGAAAGTGATAAATTTATCACTTGTCTATTTGAAGTTGGAGTTATCAAATCTCGTATATTCAACCCTGAAGAAGGTGAGAATAAAGTCCACCAAAAGCTTGGTTTGTAATATGAAGAGTGTTATTTAACATAGAGAAAAAGGTCGAACATCCCGTTAAAATGTAACATATTATATATATATATATATATATATTAATTAAAGGAAGTAGCGGTCGTAGATATCAATATTTATATTTATTTTGGGGTTTATTCGACCTTAGTTTGGTTTAAAGAATACTCTTTTTTCCAACGTCAAGCTTTCGACTGTATTCAAGTCTTCGTCAGGACTTCTACAAGCAGTTTACAATTTTTATATACAAAATATTCTTAAATTACTAATCAACAATTATGTACTTACAGGAAATTTGAGATTATGCAATTTCTATGATATTATGTTCTATATTTATATAATCCTGGTATTCAACGAAAAAAGGAACGAAAAATGTAACATATTKTTGAAATTCAAATTCTGTCAAATTCAAATTTAAAACAATTTCAAGACTACAAAAACAATATTACCAATACATCAATATGACCAACTAGTACATCATATAAATAACTATTTTTTGTTATTATATTTTTTTAATTAGTTAAATTTATAATTTAATGATCTATTATTTAATTTATATATATCAGAAACAAACAGACTGCAATTTTGAATATACTAAATATGTTAAGTTAGTGATAGCAAATATGTATATATATTACTGAGTTGTTGTGTGTCTGATTTTTTATTTATAGAATTTTTAGTCTTTTGTATTTGAAACATTTCCAAAATCAACCTTTTGTTATAATTACTTTCAATTTCTAAAATTTTTACGTCTTCCCAACAGATATTCTAACGACGGCCTATGACAAAAATAACAGGTACTACATAGCAGACACGTTTGCCTTCGTAGAGTCTGTTAAAAATGTAATAATACCTCCAAATCAAGAAATTATATCATTAGATGTGATAAATCTTTTTGGTAATATTTCCAAAGAATTAGTGATTGAGATAATTAATGAACATTGGCCTGTGATAGATCAATATTTTCAATGCTCAAAATTAATAGTAACAAAAAGAAAAAAACTGTTTTTAGAAATGATAAGTTTTGTTTTAGAAAATAATTATTTTACATATGAAAACACTTATTACAAACAACCCTCAGTCCGATTTTAGCTCAATATGTTATGGATTTTCTTCTTGATGTGTGCATACCAAAATTACCTTTTCATATTATTTTTATTAAAAAATTTGTAGATGATCTTGTTTTAGTAATACCAACAGACTGCATAGACCAAATTCAAACTACTTTTAATTCATTCAATGAACATATCAAATTTACAATAGTGAGAGAGGTTGATAATGGCGTACCTTTTTTGGATACTATGGTCATACGACATAATAACAAAATTATATTAGACTGGTACCAGAAACCTACAACTTCCGGTAAATATATAAATTTCTTGTCTGATCATTCTATTAAAATAAAATTAAATTTTATAAGACAGATGAAAGAAAGAATTCAAATTATATCACATCCAAATTTCTTAAACAAAAATTTAAAAAAATTACAAAATTTATTATTACAAAATAAATATCCTAAGGGTTTAGTTAACAAAATTCTATTTTCAACTACTGCTAACAATTCGGAACAACAAATTATTCAAGATAATGTAATAGTACAAGACACAAGAGTTAAAGATTTAGATAAATTTGGATCTCTTCCAAATATTACAGGACTAACAAGAAAATTAATAAAAAGTTTTCAATTAGAAAATGTAAAAATTGCAGTCAGAAATGTTAAAAGGGGATATAATTTATTTAGCAAATTAAAATCTAGAACTCAGAAAAATTATCAGTCTAATGTCGTTTACGCCTTAAAATGTGAAGGGTGTGATAGCACATATGTAGGACAAACTTCTCAATGGCCAAAAAGTAGAATTTCCTTACATAAAAGTGATGTTAATAAAAAAAGAGACAGATGCGCTCTTACAACACATGTTGTCAATAACAATCATTCTATCTGTTGGGAAGACGTAAAAATTTTAGAAATTGAAAGTAATTATAACAAAAGGTTGATTTTGGAAATGTTTCAAATACAAAAGACTAAAAATTCTATAAATAAAAAATCAGACACACAACAACTCAGTAATATATATACATATTTGCTATCACTAACTTAACATATTTAGTATATTCAAAATTGCAGTCTGTTTGTTTCTGATATATATAAATTAAATAATAGATCATTAAATTATAAATTTAACTAATTAAAAAAATATAATAACAAAAAATAGTTATTTATATGATGTACTAGTTGGTCATATTGATGTATTGGTAATATTGTTTTTGTAGTCTTGAAATTGTTTTAAATTTGAATTTGACAGAATTTGAATTTCAAAAATATGTTACATTTTTCGTTCCTTTTTTCGTTGAATACCAGGATTATATAAATATAGAACATAATATCATAGAAATTGCATAATCTCAAATTTCCTGTAAGTACATAATTGTTGATTAGTAATTTAAGAATATTTTGTATATAAAAATTGTAAACTGCTTGTAGAAGTCCTGACGAAGACTTGAATACAGTCGAAAGCTTGACGTTGGAAAAAAGAGTATTCTTTAAACCAAACTAAGGTCGAATAAACCCCAAAATAAATATAAATATATATATATATATATATATATATATATATATATATATATTTTATATATTATGTTCATCAAACAACATAAATATTGCCTTTTCTACTGTTGGCAGTGTGTGTTCCTGTTCTGTCCATAATAAAGATAAAATTTCAGTTTTAGGTCGTTCAGGTGAATGCAGCTTTGCATGTAACAACTGTAATACTGTTTATTTTGGACAAACGGAAAGACCCTTCCTTATTAGAGGAAATGAATATCTAAAACAATTTAATAAGTATAAAAATACAGACAGTGTAACTTCAAATTCCTTGTTAGCGAATCATTTATTATCATTTAAACACACTTCCACTTTGGATAGTTTACAAAGTTCACATTTCTGTAAAAAATCATCAAAATTGAACTATTTAGAAATTTTAGAGATATACAAAGTTTTAAATGACCAAAATTGTACAATTCTACATGATTCGTTCAGTTTCAGTTGTCCCATTCTAAATTTTTTATTTAAACGATTTTCGTGTTGCTGGTTTTTTCATTTTATTAATTTAACGTCATTAATTTTCTTTTGTAATTTAGTACTGACTGCTTATTAGCCGAAAGCGCTTTACCTATTAATAAATATTATGGATTTAACCTTTCTTTAGTATCTCCCCAAAATTTCAAAATGTTTCAATTTTAACAAAATTTTATATGCAGGTGGGCTCTACTAAGGAGATGACTTGCTGTAAATAACATAATTTTTTTAATTTTCCATTTCCAAATTATTGTAAAAAAAACAATTTTTTAATGGTTTTATTTAATTAATTTTGCACACACAATGATTCAAATTAACTGGAAAAATTACTGAACATCTAGGTATATGTAAGTAACTTTCATTAAAAATTTTAGTTAGTTTGAATTTCGCGATTATGAAATATAAATCATTAATCTATTGGGAGGTGCTGCTGCCAAGCATCGCTATAAAGTGTAAGTAGCATGACGTGAAATCACAGTCTTGAAACAAAATTTTTTGGGGTTTCCAAGAGGCAGGTGAGCCCTTTGGAACCAAATTTTTTTTGAACTGGATGCGCAAATTGGTACTTTGAGCACTAGATTAATTATTAAACGCATTAGACACGGCAAAAATTTCATGTCTTGTGTAAATTTCTATGAATGCGATTGTTGTGCCTTCCATTAGCTAACGACAGAATTATTTGTTTTCGATTGTTAATCGACTCCATTTGCAAAAATTTATGAAGTTGGTGAGAAATGGAAGAAAGTGTTCCTGGAGTAATCCTATTAATAATAAATAAATAAAATGTGATTGATTTAAGATGGTATTTTTCTTTATCTCACTAGTGGAATACAGTAATTTCATTTTTCCACTAGTGGATAAAGTGGTATTTTATACAGTTCTTAAGAGTGGATAATACTTCAATTATAAAGTACATTTTAAGACCAGATAACATGAAACCGAACATAATATGTAAACAGATATGTTTGCGAGAAAAAATAATCTGATTACTAATGTACAGGTCAAAGTCATCCTCTACATATAAAACGTTTGTTTTTCCTTTTACCACAGTTTGTTTTACTTGATTGGTGAAATTGCATCAAATAGTACCTACATACAGGATGGGTTGTTTATATGTTGTTTTACTAATCTGTAAGTATCATTATTTATTTACAGAATACAATAGTAGGTAACAAAAGAAGTATCTTTTCAGCATTTGGTGCATGTCTTGCTGAATCGGAATTCAAAGACAATGCAGGAAATAGCACAGACAAATTCAACCCTGAAAACAATCCAAGTGAATTGCTTAAGAATGTAACTGCTATATTTGAAAGATCCTGTCCAAAAGGCTCCATCAAACTGGAGGTTAGAAAACCACGAATATGTTTTATGTTTTTTGACTTTAATAACCCCAAATATTTAGTCTGATTAAGTATATGTAATTAAAAAAAAGATATCTGTTAGTAATGGTGTGCCTTGCTCATAGGCTGTTAGGTATTCTGAGGATTGAACAGCATCAAAAGTGCAGCCAATTTTTATAATGTACATTTATAACATTATTTTTAGGAACTAACAGCTCTTGCACCACAATGCTACGATAATATTAATCTGGACAATGAAACCATATGCTCCTCTGCTGAAAGATTGCTAGATGAATGTGTACGCCCTACTACTACTTTTTTCGAAACATGTCTGAAGGGAGAATCGAAAACTTTACCTAAATTCTTGTTGAATGTTATGCACTCCTTAATTGAACATGTCTGTGACATAAAAACTAAGTACCTTTTAGGTAAGTTTTGATAAATGTCTCGAATATGTGTACTTATTATGTGCATGTTTTTTTTTTAGAACTTTTGAATCCGTGCTACAGAGAAACATCATCATTTGATGCAACAATGTATTCAAAATTCATAAGCAAACTTCATAAATATATTGAAATGGATAAACTTCCATCTAAAAATGATTTGTGCAAGTAAGTGCCAACCATTTTGTTAGAACCTCGCACAATATATATGCGGGCTCTTGTTTTCAGTGAACTTTTGGATTTCAAAGTGTCTGTTGTAAGTCACTTCGAAGCAACATGTTTTAATAAAGTCACAAGAGAAGCTCTCACTGGATTTGTTGAAGCAATACTGCGACCATGCTCAAATGCAAAGGAGGTGGCCTAATAAGTAATTTTATGTCATATAATATTTTGCACACACAACACTGTGAAATGAAATACATTAGGTATATAATATCCTTTTTTTATACATACAGGGTGACTCAGAATATATTGCATATTTCAAAACAACAGAACATTGTAATCCTTTATTATTTTATGTAATTATGATCAAATTAAAGCACGAAATGTGGAAATCATGTTTGAAAAATGAGCTCATTAAGATATCCTCCTTCTCGGCGTTGGCATACGTCATGGCCACGCGACCGTAATAAATGGCAACAGCGCATTTGTTGTAGCACAAGGCCGACTCGCCGGGATTCGAGTCACACGCATAAAATATATAACATCAAACCTACATTATTGATAGGGCTTTTGAGGTATTTTTTTTCAGAGTATTCCTCAAATTTCGTAAAAACTAGCATTGAAAATGCAAATCAATTGCCATATTTGATTCAAGTTCGCTTGAAACGGAGCTAAATAAATTGAGCTAATAATAATAATAATTTATTTATTCAACTCTTGTTACACATTATGAGTTTAGTAATACAATAAGGTATATGCCTGTATGTATGCGTTGTTAATTATTTTATACATTTGGTTATCAATAAATTTAACAGAGCATAAATAAATAAATGAATAAACTCGCATAAGCATTGCTTGTGTGCGAGTATGTTACCTTTATTATGTTACTTAATCCCCATGTACATATATCTCTGAAACAAACTTGATTTGACGTGATTTAGCTAAATAACATAACAGGAATTTACACCGTTACATCCAACTTAACAAAATAACAGGATATAAAGATATTTTATAGTTTTCAAATTCAGTCCATACTAATCACATATGACATTTCCTAAGAGCTAGTATACAAATAGATATTCTCAAGTTCTATAAAAAGCGATTCTGCCTAATTATTAGTTTAAAATAAACTGTCAATTTCTTCTTTACTTGTGCTTAATAACCAGTCTTTAACCTTTTTTTTAAATGTATTTATGTTACTATAATTTTTAATATTTTGGTCGATTAGGTTGTATAATTTAGGTCCCATATAGAACCAACTTCTTTGTCCAATTTTCTTGCATAGTCTCTGTGTTTGTAGTTTTTTGGATTGTTTTTGCCGCGTCTCATAGCTCTGTTGTGATGTAATTTTTTTGTTTTTGTGCTGATAGAGAATTGTGTTGTAGATATAGAGCCATCTGGGGTCCAACAACTTTGCCTCAGCATACAGCGTGTTTGTTGGATAATCAAATCTTTTTTTATAAATTAATTTTAAAAACCTTTTTTGGATGACTGCTTTGTTTATTTCGAAGTATCTGTATATTTTTGAAAATCAGAAAAATTTTCAGCAGCAAAGTTATACAGGAAGGGTGGAATTTTATATCATTGAAGGAATTGTCGTGATAACTTGAATAGGAACAAAATTTTGAGTCAAAGGCAAGCACTTCGTGCATTAGGCAAACCCAGGTAAATGCTCTGGCGTGCAAACTCCACCACAATGGCAGAATTAATTTAACTGTGAGTGTTGAATTTTACTTACTTATTACATTGAGATCTGCTTTATTTTTTATAAATCATCTAAAATACTGAGACAAAGGATTTATTTCATGAGCATGCCGACAACTACATACGTTACAGAAGAAATTTTATGTACTTACATTATTACATTATTTCTAGTGAAACAATTAATTTGGTATATTAAAATATAAAATACATCATCTCTGAAGTAACAATAAATAAACCTGATATGCTAAACAGTTTGGTAAGATTTCCTGAGATGTTAAGACATGTACATAACAAGAGAGAAGCTATAAATATATTTAGATAAGTATTTCTAAAAATAAATTATTTAGTATTTCTTATATTTAAATCTGAGGCTACAATTTATTTAAACGTACCTTGAAATAATTATTTAACAAAGCATTATTAACAGTTGACGAGAGATTTTAGTGTACATTTTACACCGTTATTACATAAGTAGCAATATAGTTGATTCTCAAAAAAGAAAATGCGATTTGTTCACTTAAAACACTTAAAATAACCGTCTGTTTTGTAGGTACTTGCCGACATAAACAATCTCTCAAATTTTTCAGATATTCACATCTGCATTGTGCACACGTTCAACAACAATTTTATATGGCACTCCACCGTTTATTAAATTGTAATAAGGTCCTGGTCAATGATCATTACCTTTCATTGATTTAAATTTAATGCATTCAAAAGCAATTAAATTTTCGTCCAAGTTTGAATGCAACCGAATTGCTAATATAAAACATAGGTACTTGATTCGACAAACGTCTAGGTAGTTGTAGTTAAATGTCACAAAAACAGCAGCTGATGCAGTATCTTCCGAATTTGGCAAAACAATGATTGGTCTTTTGGTAGTGCTTCAGACTATCTCAAAGCACAAAGGGGAAGGTTGTAAATTCAGCACTGAGTAGATTGTAATGCAATTAGGTATATATTATTATTATTAATCTGCAGTTTTGGTTCTGACTCAAAAAGTTCATTAATGATTTTATCAAAATTTCTGCCGACCATTTGCCAGTAACAGTCTAATCTAGATTCCAAATTATATGGGTGTGAACACTGCACTAGTGCAAGGAGTACATCATGTATCAATCCATTCAATTTAAACAGAATCGGCCTTGTGAGCGCTGTTGGCAAATTGTGCGGCCACGGCTTTCTTGGTGGCCATGCATACGTCCAAGCAAAACCTTAAATTCGTGAAAATAGGTTGAGGTATATCATCCAATTGTTGCAATTTTCTCTCGTATAAATCTTAAATTGACGCAGATTTGCTATAGAATCCACCTAAACACAATGTTTCAGATATCTCCACAGAAAAAAACAAGGTGGAACCAGGTCAGGATTTCGTGGTGGTCTTTTATTGTCACCTCTATGCGAAATAAGCCAGCAAATTGCCTCTAATGTTACATATGCTGTGTGATTTGTGGCACCATCTTGCTGGTCCATATCTATCCCAAACTTGAAGAACGAGACAAAAGAAATTATGATTCCGAATTAACAGTATGTAGGTATGTGCCAAGTTAGATGAAATGGTACACAAGAGTTTAACATTTCTTTTCCACAGTGTATTGTCTTGCCTGTTTCTTAAAAGCACTAATGTTTACGCTTTGCTTAATTTACCATGGCAGGGAGTTGTAGTGAAGAACTGCCTGATGAGTAAGTCTGCGTCATGCTAAATTATTGCTGTTTGTTGTTATATGTGCATTGTATATCTGTCCTGTGTCATGCGGATGCATATGAGCATTTGTGGTCAGTATTAATCTGCTCCTTTATTATTTCGTAAATTAATTTCAGTGATTCATGCATGACTATTTCAGTGATCTTCAACAGTTTCGTCTGATTATAAACATGCTCAGAAGCCATCCAAAAATTAATATTATTATTATTATATACAAGGTTGCTACAAAGTAAGGAACGAGCAGGATATTTTAGGTTTTGTTTGACCGATTTTTCTGTAAATGAGTAATTAAAATGCATTATCTGGAATTTTTTCAACTCTGTGTCAGCTCTCGTTTCCCAGATATGGGCACAAGTTGCATTTTTTTAAATGGGAAGGGGAGGGGTCAAAAGGCACATCATTGGAAAGGATATTTTTTCCTGATTTCAAAAATGTATTGCACTTGTACAATTTAATGCTTTTGAGTTGAGAAAAGTGTGATAAGAAACTTGGGTCTTGAAACTTCAGGATAAAAATCATATTCCTCGTAACTGGTGATAATTTTCATTCACTTTGTTATTTGCAATCACAATGGCTCAGTTAACTGAACATTATCGCATCGAAATTTTGATGATGATTGGCTATGGAGATAGAAAGCGAAGTTATTCGGAAGTAGTTGCACTCTGCAATGCAATTCATGAAGATCGTGAACCAGATCAACAGTTATTAAAACATTGCAACATTTTGACGACACCGGCGGTGTTAAAAATTGTCAAAAACCAGGATGTTCAAAGGTTGCTACGAGTGAGGAAAGTAGCTTGAATATCCTTTTAGATGTGAAACAGAATCCCAAGTGTTCTGTACAACAGCGTGCTCTCATTCACTATATTAGCAGAGCTGTTCAGAAAATTTTGAAATAAGAGAAGTTTCATCCATACAAAATTCACTTATTACAAGAACTGAGCAAAGATGATATTGATCGTAGGACAGAATGTGAAACTGCCATGAACATGATAGATGAAAGAAACATTTTAAATTGGTTTATATGTTGTCTAATCAAGTGACTTTTTGCCTCATTAGGCTTTTTAGAACACGTGACTTTCAGAGCGACTGCCAGGGGGCACATGTAAAAACGATACAGCTTCTAGCGCGCTGTCATAGAAACCCCATTATTTAATGCCAGCGTCAGTCACTAGAGCTGGGACATTCGATTCAATTTAAATCGTTCAATCAATCGCGTAGATTCGGATCATTCAAGTCGTTCATATGGATCGTGAATTGAAAGTGACAGCATGTCTCCTGTCTCGCCACAGCTAGGACGGGTTATCGTCCTAGCGCCACAGCATATAAATATGCTGTCATGCTGTGTTCTCGTCGTGTGCTGTCGTCAGCCGTTAACCATGTACGACCACTGATCTCTAAATATTTTTTTTTGACGCCAATCCCCCACATTTCAACCCTTTTAAACCTGTTATTATTGCAATTACATTAGATGCATTTATAAAAATGATAATGTATCTATTACAATACAATTACAATTCTTCAACTGCAAAAATTAACATGAAACACTAAAGTATTGTGTGGTTCATCACCAGTTATCATATTTAATTCATCATTTAACAACAGACAACCTTTCTAAAATGTTTTAAATACATACATAATGCCTTTCTAGTTGTTTCTATAGTACTGCAGATGTAAGATAACTTTTAATTATAAATAAATTACTTCTACTTATTTCTATAAAATTTACATAAATTCTTTAAGTCACTAATGTCAAAATACACATTAAAGCACTAAAGAGAAAATAAGAAACAGATTAGGTACATAAAAACATTACATTTTATTAAAAAAGACCATGTTTCCACAAGCTATTTGCCTCGGCACAACTTTTTACTTTTGACACCAAGGACTAGTCCCTCTGCAGTTTAAAAAAGATTTATGTATTAATTATATAGTAAAAGTTGCAGATAATTTACTATACACAGTTTAACCCTTGTGTATACATATTAATATGTATACACAAGGGGTTAACCTTCTAGAAATCTCAACGTAACTTATTTTTTTAATGTAACACTGCAAATGCCGTAACTGATACATTCAAAATTTTGAGCTTTTTAATTGTCTCACCTTTTGCAACATAATTCAACCAAATAAATTACTTATGACACAAATAAAAGTTATGGAACCTCAAAGATGTTCATATTAAATTGAATCTTTTGTTATGGGGACTAGTGATCATCATATTTTAAGTACTGTCTAATTTATATCCCACAATTAATTCACTGCTTACATAAATGTCTACTTAAAATGGAAATATTATCGTCTGCAGTTGTTTAACAACATTTCTATTTCAAAATCTTGATTCAATAGTGGTTTATGTAAAATATTATGGAGTAAACAAAGAAAAAGTGACAATTTAACTCAAAATTTTTAATGCTTGTAAACTATTTAAACTTTGCATCAGTTAATGATCTGCAGTTGTCGATTTTTGAAATATGTTAACATTTAGTTTTCCTGAATTGGCAGATATTGTGGGGTTCAACAAATTTTTCATTTTCTTTTTCTTTTCTAGAGTGAATTGTACTTGTTTGTGGATGTTTATTTATATAGTTTAGAAATTTCTCTTAAGTTCTATCAGTACCAATACAAAAACAGAAAATATCATCAAATAATGAGCCCAGAAGAAGACGTTATCAACTAATTTATCTTTCAAATTTGAATTGTGAAATTTCTTACATAAGGTGCACAAATCGAAGCTTTAAAAACAAATTGAATGAACATAAAATTCAATATAGAAGAACTGTAACTTAACTGTTTTTTAACACTACATAGAACTAACATACATTTAGTGAAAACTGCAAAATTTTACATAGTGTTCAAAAACAGCACATGGTTTGTTTTTTTTTTAGAAAAATTACATTTAATTAAAGCAATAAATAAACAAATTTTCAACAACCAGTTGGGATTTCCCATTTAATTATACTTTTCTTGAAATGATTAATTTTAGAAATATATTTAACAAAACACACTAATTCGCAGAACATGGCATTTTTTGTTTGAATATATTAACTGTAAACCAGAGACAGCAATTTATTAATCAGCATGTTTGGGTTATACAGAGCACGATTCAATTGGCTGTTCCTGGAATGTTTTGTTTCACATAATATAATACAGATAATGAAGAAGTATTGAGTCCATCTGCTCTGCAAATTTAATTTGACAACATAACTGGTCTTTCAAAAAAATAGAAATGCAATATGTTATGCAATAGTTTTTATAGAATGGAAATGGTATAAAATGATGTGATATACATTCTTTTAACTAGAAATAGCTTATTTCAGTTTTGTTCACAAGCTATAATACACTACTGCATCCAAATATTTACGGTCAAAGGTTTACAGATACGATAAGCTAAACGTATATAAAGAAAATGTCAACAGTTTAAATATTAGTTGAGCTGTATTAGCAGATACATAAAGTAGAACAACATGAAGTGCTTAATTTACGTGCTGTATTGTGTAACTATGTTCAATGTTATAAACTGTCAGTTTGATGACAGTACATATTTAGGGGATGTGAAATTGAGAACCATCATGAAAATTCACATGTTATGCCCCGATAAGGAATTTGATGAAATTGAGGTAATAATAATGTTATTTAACTTAAACTTGCTAATATATTATTCACACATAGGAAGCTCTATCGGAATTAGTCAGGTGTGTGGATTACGCAAATGAAACTAACACAGTTTGTTCGATTATAAAAGAAGCCCTAACCGAATGTTCGAAGCCAGTAACGAATCTCCTAGAAACTTGTCTACCAGTACGAGCAAGGGACTTACCAAGATTTGTGTATGACATATTCACTTCCCTTAATGATTACATTTGCAAATCAGATGGTGAACACATAATGGAGTTAATAAACCCCTGTGGTGTCACACCAGATAGTGCATCGAAGAGCTGTTACAGAAGAGCTGTGGCAAAAATACAGCAATATTCAAACAAACCACCATCAAAGGCAGAAGTGTGCGAGTAAGTACAACATTATTTACAGTACAAGATTTTGTGAAATGTCTTACATAAATAAGGTTCTCGCAGCATACTCACTAATGCAAAAAAAAAACATTTTATATAAGGTTTGCCTGAAAAAAATATTGCTTGAATAATTGGTTATCCAATTAAGATCACATAAACATCAATTCGATTCAAATTTTTAATCGACGATATGATTCTGTGAAATAATGAATTTGTAAATTATTGATAACAAATAAGTATAACTCTGATAACCTATACACAAAAAATGCTGTTTAGAGTATTTTATAAAGTTATCAATGTTTACTGCACATGAACCCCAAACAACAGATAAAACACGTTTGTAGTATGTTATGAATATTTTTGATTATGCGAATTTAAAGGACATTGAATAACACCACAGTATCAAAATACTATTTCATTAAAGATTGCATTAGGTACTTCATCTTTCAGCAACAAAAATTTTGTTCCCCAAACGATTTATATATTCTAATTACTGGATTAGGAAACACGTTTTTTTCTTTTTTCATGTCATTAAATCTTTTATGATTATATTGCTAATATCGATTGAAAATCGAGAATAAGAACTGACCCATCAAATTTAAGACGTCTTTAGTGAAAGAACAGAATTATTCTAAGCCTACTGACTTCTGCAGCAACCGTGGTTAGCTCACATAATTTTATGGTTGTAACTGTACTCTAAATAAAAACGCCTTTTTGAGGAAGGTGAGGAATTTGAAGGTTCTTCTGAATTTAAGATAAATTACCCCTTAAAAAAGTTATAGGTGTTTAAAATAAGGGTTATGAATTTGCAACTAGCATTGAAAATAACAAATAACCTAACTGTTAAGAATGGACAATATTTTCAATACCTGGAACTCATCAGCTTATCAATTCAAGTTAAATTCATAATTTAAAAGCAAACCTTAATAATTGTTATTAAACTTAAGAGGCACAATTAAAATATTATTGTCTGAAACTTAATTCAAATCGTTCAATAACATAATGTGGCTCTAATGTTGTTGTAATAAACTTTCCTAAGGCCAAAGGCAACAACAAGTTTATTACATAAGCAATGTCAAATATTATCACAGTTGTGATAGGCCTTATTTTTTTTATAAAAACAACTAAATCAGTCAATTTTTGTGAATACATGTAATTTTTATAAGTTTATTTTTCATTATTGGTGTCCTTAAAACTAGCACTGTAATTTTTGGTTGTCATAGAACATTGTGCTTAATAATTAGTTTGATTTTAATGTTTGGTTAAGTTTGTCCCCAAGCTAGTCAATTAATAAACAACCTATTTTTGCTTTACAGCTGTCTTATTATTTAAAAGAGTAAATTAAAAAAATTTACTATGTTTTTCGAAACCAAAAGACCTACAGTATAATGTTAAATAAAGGTGTCATTTTATATTTTACTTGTTTATTTAGATCTTTTTTTAACTTTAAATCTGAAAATTCTACCTGCTATTTGGCATTAAGGGCATTTTTAGCTTGGAACAAAGATAAGTGATTTATAGTCACAAATGTTACTTGTACAAACCAATTTAGCAAAGGCTATTGACTGGAACTGCTTTCAGTCACAAATAAGACGAATAATCGAAGGTAGTTTTAAGAACATCAGATATAATGTTATAACATGTAGGAGTATACTTTTACTTTAAACTTATACACATCACATAAATTTGGTGCGCTTAATATTAATTCATCTGTATTCAGCGATAAGTGCAATGAATAATGAAAAAGATAGATTTGTTCATAGTATGTGGTGCATATTGTATTTTTACTATGTAAAAAAAAAGAAAAAGTTATCAGACACAGACAGAATTAAAATTTTCTGGGTGTAGAAAAATTATGGAATATTAAACATTTCTGGACAAAAAGAGATTCATCCACCTTAAATAAAAAGGGCCTTTTAAATATTCAATGATATCATATGACAGTCACGCCAAATTTTGGCTACATTAAAATAGTGTTATAAATGCATAGTTTCACTTAATACAAACAAAAGCTATTCAACTAGCTACAGAAGGTATAATACCAGTACATAATCTAGTAATTTTTCCATTGCACAATATTTATTTATATAAAGATTAACAAAAATAATAATACAGGTCAAAAAAAGCAGAAAAGAATTCTGATGGGTGAGTGACCGCAGAACAAATAAATAATAGTGCAGCTCACAGTAAATTAATTCTCCTAATCTAAAGTAAATCGTGCTAATAAACATTAATATATAAATAAAACAGACAAACCTCTCTGTAACTTATGAGAAAAATATCAACAAAATTTCCAATAATTTACTAATACTTCATTATGTACTAATAAGATATAAAATAATATAATTATATTCTAGTTATAAATGCCATTACAATCACTGCAAAAAGTACTGAGTGTCAATTTCTGATTTTGATCAAAGTGAGCAAAAGATAATGACATTGTTCATCTATTTGTAATGATAACTTTTTCTTATCAGTGTAACACTTTTTTAAATACAAAAAATATCGAAATTTACTTGCATTGAGATGCTCAACTGTAGATACCTGTGTTAAAGAACTGAGAGAAACAAAATAATACCATTGATCCTTGTATTCCCTAGGATTTAATACCCAGTACCAGTAATAATATTTATTTTAATCCCATCAGTATCAGAAGTGCTTAAAATTTTAATCAAAAGGCTAGTTTCAAAATTTCTGTACAACACGAGCTCTTCATAATAGAACTGTAAATAGAGTACCTTATAGTTAGTTACTTGTGAAAACTATTAAGGATTTGTGATAAATTAACACATATATTTGAAGCTGTTGTGCATTAACACAGTGTAAGGCAAAGTAACTTATTATATTATTTAAATATGTGCAATAGAGCTATAATTTATAAGTAGGCACCATAGGTACTTTATTCATTCTTTGTAAACACTATTGGGAACCAGTTGCACAAAGCATGGTTACCATCTATTTCGGTGGCCAGCACCAACACAGAGAGCTCAAAAAAAACATTTCCATGATAACAGTTTTTTAAAAAATGGGTCAATGTGTCAGGTTAAACATGCTGCAGGCCTGGAGATAGCAATCAGTGTTTGCATTAATAAACAATTTATGTTTCAGGGCCCTTACATCATTGAAGCCCTGCTACTTTAAGATGGTAAAAGAAAGCTGTACAAATCATGTGGCAAAGGAAAGTTATACAGGAATATATGAAGCAATAATAAAACCATGCAGGGCAGAAGAAAATGAAATAGAATGGATGAACGCAGTGTAAAACTTATTGATAAAAATAGATGTTAAGATAATTACTGGAGTGTTAAAACTTAAATAATATGTATGAGTTATGGAATGGCAATAAAAAGTTATTTTAAAATTATATTTTAACTGTACTTAGTGTTGTCATATTTGTTTCTAAAGTTTTCATTTATTTTTCTTATATTTTCATGAAGCTTTTTGTATTGTTGTTTACTGTAGTCTTCATTTACATTACAACTTAAACTTTCTGTTGTCTTACTCATATAACCAGTGCTTTGACAATTATCTCTAGAATTTGGGGATGCAATAAATTTCTTTTGTCCATTTGTATACAGTTTAGCAATCTCTAGTTCAGTCTGAAGCTGCTTTATATTAGCATCTTTTACTTTAATCAGATGCTGCCTATTATTGTTTTCACTACGTAAATTTAGTAGCATAGAGGCTCCATGTTCCGAAACAATCTTGCGTACATTATATGACTGAAAAAAATTGACCTTGTTGTAGACACACTTCACATCTGCCTTTAATATTGGTACCTTTTTCGGATCTGTCAAGATCTCAATTTGGTTGTTTTTCTTGAAAAGTTCATTCTGTAATTTCCTAATTTCAACTTTCTGCAACTCATTTGCTTTACGCAAGTCACAATTTAACTTTTTTAATCTCATGATTTCGTCCATCAAATCCTCTTGAAACATTTGCAATTTAAACATTATAAATGCACAACACGATTATTAACAGCACGATATTCGAACGCTATTTATTTACATACATAACTCGTGGATTTTAAGCTAATTTTCTTAAGTTTATGTGAATTATCATATTTTATATCATATCCAAGTAATTTTAGGTTGCGGAAAAGCTCTATTTCAGGTGTTTATGTTTACATCTAGATCAATTTTTATTATATAACGCACAGTGTCTTCGTGTGGTACCAGGGTTGTTCTTTTCAATTATCCATTTGTAACAGATTAAAGCAGGAAACTGTAATAGATTTCTTAAAAATGTAATAGCTTTTGTTCAAGCTTTCATACAAATGTAATAGAGCTTTCATGTGTGAGATGACGCCACCTATGCAAGCGTAATGTAAAGATTTTAATAAAAAGGAAAAAATTACTTTATTATAAACGTTTACTACAATAAAAAAGGAATACCCAAAATATGCAACTACTTACAATAAAATATAAACAATAATTTATCACTAATATAAGACAGCTGAGAGCTTATTAAATCACATTACATTACAAAACCCTTAAACTAAAATGTTAAGTCATGGACATTATMATCAGAACTATCGTCATATATATATTTCTTGACATTAAATTAAGGAAAGGKTTMAMATTAAGGCATGTGTAGTTTTTCAACATTTCTTTTGCATGCAATAACGCATTACATGTATTAACTTTTAGTTGATTTCTACATTTAAATTTTATCAGGTTTGATTGTGAAAACACACGTTCTGCCGCAGCAGACGAATGAGGCAAGAACATTAAACCAGAAATAAAATATTCCATTAGCACGTGGCACGGAGTTGGTACGTTGGTAGTTGAAACTTGAAACGGCTAACCTAACATTAAAATTAAACATAATTTAGGGTATTTCAGTTTCTGAAAACAAAATTAGCACGTAGCGACATCTGTTGATGAATTATAAAAGTGTGCTTAGATCAGGTATTATAGTTTCCTGTGTACGGCGCAATCTAAAATAAATAATAATTTTGACATGGTACAGACCCCGGAAGAAATGAGGCGACATAATAATAAATGTAATAGATTTTACTGCTTTTGTAATAGCGTAATAGCCTTTCGCTCATTGTAATAGATCTGTTACAATTGTAATAGCATGAACAACCCTGTGTGGTACGTATATCGCATGTACGGATAACTCCACTTAACAGGATAACGAACTTTGCTTTGGCATCTTTCTGTCATGCTACAAAAATGGCCCTCTTTTAGAAAAAGGGCGATAGAGGTTTCAAATGACACCGGTAGATAGCAGCAACTTACAAGTGTAAGACATACATTTTTATCGTCTTATTCAGAATGAAACACATAATAATGATCATGCAATAGGAGGACGTGACATATGAATATGTTATATAAACTTTCAATATGCTCTGAACAGTTACAACACAAATAAGTGTTAGGTGCTCCATTTTTTTTTATAAAGTACTGTTTCACAAGTTTCATTTACTTTTTAAGCGTTTTTGACACTGATCTCTAAATAACTAGATGTCGGTTACATACCAAAATGCATGTAAATTATTTGTGATAGATTTAAGCCGCTTTAGCCCCTAGCCGCTGGTCCTTGTACTAAAATTTTGACAAAGGTTCGCTTCTGCAGTAAATATAACGTTAATGATTGACGGTTAAAATCGTGAACTCATCATCTATCTGCAGATTTCCAAAAGATGATCGTTGTAATGTTTGAGTAAGAAACATGTGCCGTACAAACTGGATGCTACGATTACTCATAACCATATTATATAGTTAAGGATCTAACCTAAAATTTGAACGCGCCGTTAAATTGATAGTACGAGTACCAACGCCATGGCAGCTACTTATCGCAGTTTTGAATGACTTATGCGACATCCAGTTATTTAGAGATCAGTGGTTTTTGAGCTTATCATAGTTGGAGTTTTGCTAAATTTGTATAACATTCGATTTGGCGAAATTTAAGTTCGCTTAGAGCAGAAAAACGAATAAATATGCGGTGGTACATAGCTTCTTAATTGTTAAATTACGATAAACATTGTTATTATACGGTAATTTTAGACTTATGGCGATAAACTGATCCGTATAAGCTTGAATTCGCCGATAACACTTTCGAATCGTTTGTTCGGCATCCTGATCGCATGTAAGCAGTACCACCTTGGCAGCATGCTCGCCTTCCTACGCGTAGTTCAAATATGGTTCAAATCACAGGTTCAAATGTCCCAAATAGGAATACCTCCACTAATAATACTGGACAAGCAATTCGGAAGCGTCCCTGTTTTTGCCGGTGAATTCAAGCTTTTACGGATACCAAATAGGTGGCGCCCCATGTCAAGTCTATAATTTTTTTAATAAGTTCAGCACAATAAGACACAATTTCCTTTTTACTGGGTAAACATTAGGTTTTATTTTCTTTTTAAGTTATAAAACTACATATACCAACAGCCATTCAGTTTATCGTCATGAGTATAAATTTACCGTTTAATAACAATGCTTATTGTAATATAACAATTTAAGAAGCTACGTACTACCGCTCATTTATTTGTATGTCTGCTCTAAACGACCTTAAATTTTGCCAAATCGAATGATAAACAGCGAATTTATCAAAACTCAAACTATGATAACCTCAAAAACACTT
The DNA here is from genome assembly GCA_025024175.1 of Rhyzopertha dominica. NCBI lineage: Eukaryota > Metazoa > Arthropoda > Insecta > Coleoptera > Bostrichidae > Rhyzopertha > Rhyzopertha dominica. The sequence goes on from QCXZ01000138.1 coordinate 34,568,989, forward strand.
AAAAGGTAAATGAAACTTGTGAAACAGTACTTAATTTTAAAAATTGAGCCTCTAACTTTATCCGTGTTGTAATTGTTCAGAGTATATTGAAAGTTAGATATTCCCATGTCACGTCCACGTCACGTCCTCCTATTGCATGGATTACATGATCATTAAATGTGTTTCACTCTGAATAAGTAATAAGATGACAAAAAAGGAGAAAAACTGTAAGTCTTACGTGACGGGCTATACGATCGAAAGGTTATTCGATAGAAAGCCCGTACGTTGGAAAACCGGAAGTGATCAAGTGGGTCGTTCGATCGAAGCCTGTAACACAAAACTAAACAACTGCACAGCGTTTGGCACTGCCGCTCTAAGTTGGTTGATATGAGTGTACCCTCGGAACCACATATGTAAACAATAAAACATAATCTCAGATCCTCAGAACACCAGAACAGGATTGCAGGATTGCACTGTTAACTGCCACGGTTTATTTACATCACAGTGCTTATAGTTATTAATTACCGTATAATAAGGGAATTAAGAAGCCTTTAATCTACGAACGTATGAATATACTAATTCAACGTTTTATTTACGACCATGGGCATAACACTTAATACGGCATACTATATACGCTTGCTGGATCCAACTTCGTCATTATAGCTTAWCGTATATAAGGCGAACATCTAATAACGTATTTGGTTAAACTAATACCAAAAGAGTTTATTCTTTCCACTTAATACGGCATACTATATACGCTTTCTAGACCCAGCTTCGTCATTACAGCTTATCGTATGCTAGGGCGACCGTCTAACGTATTTGGTTAAACTAATACAATAAGAGTTTATTCTTTTCACTTAATACAGCATCCGATATACGCTTGCTGGACCCAGCTTCGTCATTACAGCTTATGGTATGGTTTGAAGGCTTCCGTGGTTGTTGTCGATGACATGTTGTTTTCCGGGCCGATTCCCACGTTGGTTATTAGATCTTGACGTTTCGACACTCATGTCGGTGTCTTCCTCAGAAGTAGCTCTGAAACTGACGTGTCCTAGCCTGCTCGGGTATTTATACTCGTCCGGGTCACTAAAGCGTGGGCGTTGTTACGCATGACCGGTTTCCAGATTCCAGGTAGGTCGATGCCCCGGTCTCGGTTGTAATTGTGCGGGTTCTTCTGGATTTCGATGGCTTCCTTGTACAGTCTCGGCCAAAATCTCGCTTCCCTCGACAGCATTTGTGCTTCCTCGAATTTGATGATGTGGCCAGTCTCCATTCGATGTTCTGCTATAGCCGACCTATCACCTTGCCGGTCTCTGGTGTCCCTCATGTGCTCCTTGATTCTCGTGCTGATGTGCCTTCCGGTTTGGCCGATGTAAACCTTCCCACAGCTGCATGGGATGCTGTACACACCTTGTGTTTGTAGCTCCTTAGTCGTCGAACGATATTTCGGAAAGGCGTTAGCTATCTTTCTCGGGGCGGTGAAGATGGTGTTTATATGATGTCTTCTCAGCAGCCGTCCGATCTTATTGTACATTGACGTAGGGCAGGTATGCCGCAGCGATGTGCTCCTCTGGTTCCTTCCTCCGTGGTTGCTTGTTGTTAGCCTTCTCAATCTGTGCCTTAGGATATCCGTTCTTCTGTAGTGCACTGCGTAGATGTTCTAATTCCTAGCTTCGCCCGCTGTATCAGCGTGTTGATGACTCCTTGTTTTTGGGCGGGGTGGTGGTGCGAATCTGCATGCAGGTAGCGATCCGTGTGGGTTGGCTTCCTATAAAGGAGTTCCTGGACCATCTAAATAGCATCCATAGCGGCATACAATTTACGATGGAGATGGAGACCAATGGCGCCCTCCCCTTCCTGTATGTGATGGTGACAAGGAAACAAGACGGCACGCTAGGACATCGAGTCTATAGGAAGCCAACCCACACGGATCGCTACCTGCATGCAGATTCACACCACCACCCCGCCCAAAAACAAGGAGTCATCAACACGCTGATACAGCGGGCGAAGCTAGTCAGCGAACCAGACCATCTAGAAGAGGAATTAGAACATCTACGCAGTGCACTACAGAAGAATGGATATCCTAAGGCACAGATTGAGAAGGCTATCAACAAGCAACCACGGAGGAAGGAACCAGAGGAGCACATTGCTGCGGCATACCTGCCCTACGTCAATGGATGTACAGATAAGATCGGACGGCTGCTGAGAAGACATCATATAAACACCATCTTCACCGCCCCGAGAAAGATAGCTAACGCCTTTCCGAAATATCGTTCGACGACTAAGGAGCTACAAACACAAGGTGTGTACAGCATCCCATGCAGCTGTGGGAAGGTTTACATCGGCCAAACCGGAAGGCACATCAGCACGAGAATCAAGGAGCACATGACGGACACCAGAGACCGGCAAGGTGATAGGTCGGCTGTAGCAGAACATCGAATGGAGATGGCCACATCATCAAATTCGAGGAAGCACAAATGCTGTCGAGGGAAGCGAGATTCTGGCCGAGACTGTACAAGGAAGCCATCGAAATCCAGAAGAACCCGCACAATTACAACCGAGACCGGGGCATCGACCTACCTGGAATCTGGAAACCGGTCATGCGTAACAACGCCCACTCGTCAGTGACCCGGATGAGTATAATACCCGAGCAGGCTAGGACACTTCAGTTTCAGAGCTACTTCTGAGGAAGACACCGACATGAGTGTCGAAACGTCAAGGTCTAATAACCAACGTGGGAATCAGCCCGGAAAACAACATGTCAGCTTATGGTATACTAGGGCGACCGTCTAATAACGTATTTGGTTAAACTAATACCATAAGAGTTTATTCTTTCCACTTAATACTGCATATTATATGCGCTTGCTGGACTCCGCTTCATCATTACAGCTTATCGTATATATGGCGACCGCTTAATAACGTATTTGGTTAAACTAATACCATAAGAGTTTATTTTTTCCACTTAACACGGTATCCTATATACGTTTGCTGGACCCAGCTTCGTCATTACAGCTTATCGTATATAAGGCGACCATCTAATAACGTACTTGGTTAAACCTTAAGGGTTTATTCGTTCCACTTAATACGGCATACTATATACGCTTGCTGGACCCAGCTTCGCCATTACAGCTTATCGTATGCTAGGGCGATTGTCTAATAATGTATTTGGTTAAACTAATATCATAAGAGTTATTCTTTCCACTTAACGCGGCATACTATATACGCTTGCTGAACCCAGCTTCGTCATTACAGCTTATGGTATGCTAGGAGGGCCGTCTAATAACGTATTTGGTCAAACTAATATCATAAGAGTTTATTCTTTCCGCTTAACACGGCATACTATCTATATACGCTTGCTGGATCCAGCTTCGTCATTAGACAAGGCACTATCCATCCCCTTAGCACGAACATTTATCGAAACACCCTTAGCCTAACACAATTGTAGAACGTCTGTCATTGTACTTAATTCCTTTATGCATGGTGGTGCTAACACAATATATTTGCAGATGTATTCTGCTCAAGGCATTATCTGTCCACTTTAGTACTTACGTTCGCCACTTTGGTTAATGCAATTTAGCCAGACACATCAGCACTTGCGTTGGCCAAATAAAATGAACATTTGTCGAGACACCGTTAGTCCAACGGCATTATAGAACATCTTGTGATTGTAATTAACCCTTTACGCATGGTGGTTCTAAAACAATAAGTTTGCAGATATATTCTGCTCAAAGCAAGACACTATCCATCCGCCTTAGCACTTATACTTTCGCCAGTTAAATCGGCTTTGGTCACTGGAAGTTCATATTCTTTATGTTACACAAAACAATACAAGTGTAGCTCGACACATCAGCACTTGCGTTTGCCAAATAAAACGAACATATGTCGAAACACTAGTCTTGACGGAAGTATAGGACATCTCATTGTAATTAATCCCTTTACGCATGGTGGTTCTAACGCAATATATTTAGCAGATGTGTATTCTGCAAGACACTATCCATCCTTGGCACGAACATTTATCGAAACACTGTTAGCCTAGCACAATTGTAGAACATCTTGTGATTGTAATTAACCCTTTACGCATGGTGATTCTAATACAATAGGTTTGCAGATGTATTCTACTCAAAGCTAGAGACTATCCATCCGCCTTTGCACTTACGTCCGCCAGTTAAATCGACTTTGGTCAATACCACTAAATATCTCCTTTATGGCACACACTGCAATATACGCCTAGCCAGACCCATCAGCACTTGCGTTCGCCAMACAAAACGAACACTTGTGGAAAGATCGTTAGTCTTGACATCTTCTCAATGTAATTAATCCCTTTACGCATGGCTGGTGTTTCCAACACAATCAGTTTGCAGATATATTCTGTTCAAGGCTCTTACGATCGTCAGTTAAATAGGCTTTGATCAATGCAACATCGTATCTCCTTCTGGTACACAAAGCAATACACACCTAGGCAGACACATCAGCACCTGCGTTCGCCAAATAAAACGAACATTTGTCTAAACACCGTTAGTCTAACATAATTGTAGAACATCTCATTGTAATTAATCCCTAAACGCATGGCTGGTGTTTCCAATACAATCAGTTTGCAGATATAATCTGCTCAAGGCACTTACGATCGACAGTTAAATCGACTTTGGTCAATGCAACTTCATTTCTCCTTATAGTACACAAAGCAAAACTCGTCTAACCAGACACAGCATGTGGGTTCGCCAAATAAAACGAACATTTGTCAAAACACACACAGTTAGTCTAACAGTATTGTCGCTTTAAACCAAACAAAATGGTTCCTTATTCTATTATAGAGCAATAGCAGTATTAGAAGGGAAACGTATCTTCCTGACTCATATAATAACAGAATTTTGTACCTAGCAAGTTTAACAGAATGTTGCTTTAAATAGAACAAAATGGTCCCTTATACTGTTACATTGAGCAAAAGCGTTATTGGAAGGCAGATGTATCTTGCTGACTCATATAATACCAGCCTTGTACGCAGCAAGCATAACAGATTGTGCCGTTTTAAATCAAGCAATATAGTCCCTTATACTATTATATAGAAGGAAACCGTTATTAGAAGCTAGACGTCTCTTCCTGACTCATGTAATACCAGCATTGTGCACAGCAAGCATAACAGATTGTGACACCTTAAATATTGTACCTTATACTATTATATTGAGCAAAATTGTTATTAGAAACTAGACGTATCTTCCTGACTCATGTAATACCAGCATAGTCCACACCAAGCATAACAGATTGTGTCGCTTTAAATCGAACAAAATAGTACCTTATACTATTATATTGAACGAAAGCGTTATTAGAAGGCAGACGTATCTTCCCGACTCATATAATACCAGCATTATACCCAGCAAGCAATAACAGATTGTATCGCTTTAAATCAAATAATGTAGTCCCTTGTACTATTATATCGAGCAAAGGCATTATTAGAAGGTAGATGTTTCTTCCAGAGTCATACAATACCAGCTCTGTAAACAGCAAGCATAACAGATTGTGCCGCTTTAAATCAAGCAATATAGTCCCTTATACTATTATATCGAGCAAAAGCGTTATTAAAGGGTAGACGTGTCTTCCTAACTCATATCATACCACCATTGTGCCCAGCAAGCATAATATTTATGTCGCTTTAAATCAAACAATGTAGTACCTTATACTATTATATGGAGCAAAAGCGTTATTAGAAGCTAGAGTATCTTCCTAACTCATGTGAGAAAAGCATTGTACACAGCAAGCATAACAGATTGTGCCAATTTAAATCAAACAATATAGTCCCTAATACTATTATGTTGAGTAAAAGCGTCATTAGAAGCTAGATGTATCTTATATTATACACAGCAAGCATAACAGATTGTGCCTTAAATAAAACAATATTGTCCCTTATACTATTATATCGAGCAAAAGCGCTATTAGATGATAGACGTGTCTTCCAGACTCATATAATAACCAGCATTGTACCCAGCAAGCTTAACAGGTTGTGACGCTTTAAATCGAACAAAATGGTCCCTTATACTATTATATTGTGCAAAGGAGTTATTAGAAGGTACACGTGTCTTCTTGACTCATAATAACAGCATTATACCCAGCAAGCTTAACAGATGTCGTTTTAAATCGACAAAATGGTCTTATACTATTATATCGAGCAAAATCGTTATTAGAAGGTCCAAGTGTCTTCCTGCCTCATATAATACCAGCATGGTACACAGCAAGATTGTGTCGCTTTAAATCAAACATTGCAGTCCCTTATACTATTATATGGAGCAAAAGTGTTATTAGAAGCTAGACGTATCTTCCTAACTCATGTAAGAAAAGCATTGTACACAGCAAGCATAACAGATTGTGCCACTTTAAATCAAACAATATAGTCCCTAATACTATTATATCGAGCAAAAGCGCTATTAGAGGATAGACGTGTCTTACTGACTCATATAATACCAGCATTGTACCCAGCAAGCTTAACACGTCGCTTTAAATCGAAAAAAATGGTCCCTTATATTATTATATTGAGCAAAGGCGTTATTAGAAGGTACACGAGTCTTCTTGACTCATATAATACCAACATTATACCCACCAAGCATAACATATTATGTCGCTTTCAATCAACTATAGTCCCTTGTACTATTATATTAAGCAAAATCATTATTAGAAGCTTGACGTATCTTCCTGACTCATATAATACCAGCATTATACCCAGCAAGCATTAAAGATTGTGTCGCTTTAATTCGACAAAATAGTCCCTTATAGTATTATATTGAGCGAAAGCGTTAATAGAAGGTTGGCGTATCTTCCTGATTCATATTACACCATCATTGTATCCAGCAAGCATAACAGATTGTGTCGCTTTTAAATCAAACGATATAGTTCCTTATAATACTACTATATCGAGCAAAAGCGTTATTAGAAGCTAGACGTATCATCCTGATTCTTATAATACCAGCATTGTACACAGCAAGCATAACAGATTGTGCCGCTTTAAATCAAGGAATATAGTCCCTTACTCTATTATATCGAGCAAAAGCGTTATTAGATAGTAGACGTGTGTTCCTTACTCATAGAATACCAGCCTTGTACCCAGCAAGCATAACAGATTTTGTTCCTTTAAATCAAACAAAATAGTCCCTAATACTATTATATCGAACAAAAGCTTTATTAGAAGATAGACCTGTCTTCCTGACTCATATAATACCATCATTGTATCCAGCAAGTATAAGAGATTGTTTCGCTTTAAATCATACAATATAGTCCCTTATACTATTATATGGAGCAAAAGCGTCATTAGCAGCTAGACGTATCATCCTGACTCATATAATACTACCATTGTACCCAGCAAGCATAACAGATTGTGTCGCTTTAATTAAATCAAACACTATAGTCCCGTATACTATTATATCGAGCAAAAGCGTTATTAGAAGATAGACGTGTATCCGGACTCAAATAATACCAACATTGTACCCAGCAAGCATAACGGATTGTTTCGCCTTAAATCAAACAATATAGTCCCTTATACTTTTATATTGAGCAAAAGCGGCATTAGAAGCTAGACGTATCTTCCTGACTCATATAATACCAACATTGTATCCAGCAAACATAACAGATTGTTTCGCTTTAAATCATACAATATAGTCCCTTATACTATTATATAAGTGTTATTAGAAGGTAGACGTGTCTTCCTGACTCATATAATACCACTATTATACCCAGCAGGCATAACAGATTGTGTCGCTTTAATTAAATCAACACTATAGTCCCTTATACTATTATATAAGTGTTATTAGCAGCTAGACGTATCTTCCTGACTCATATAATACCAGCATTGTACACAGCAAGCATAACAGATTGTGCCGCTTTAAATCAAACAATATAGTCCCTTATACTGTTACATCGAGCAAAAGCATTAGAAGGTAGACGTGTGTTCCTGACTCATATAATACCAGCATTATACCCTGCAAGCATAACAGATTGTGACACCTTAAATAAAACAATATTGTCCCTTATACTATTACATCGAGCAAAAGTGTTATTAGAAGGTAGACGTGTCTTCCTGACTCATATAATACCAACATTGTACCCAGAAAGCATAACAGATTGTTTCGCTTTAAATCAAACAATATAGTCCCTTATACAATCATATTGAGCAAAAGAGTCATTAGAAGCTAGACGTATCTTCCTTGCTCATGCAATACCAGCGGTACAATGCTGCAAGCATAACATATTGTGTCGCTTTCAATCAACTATAGTCCCTTGTACTATTATATTAAGCAAAAGCATTATTAGAAGGTAGACGTATCTTCCTGACACATATAATACCAGCATTACACTTTACACCCAGCAAGCATAACAGATTGTTTCGCTTTAAATCGACAAAATAGTCCCTTATACTATTATATTGAGCGAAAGCGTTATTAGAAGGTAAGCGTATCTTCCTGACTCATATTACACCATCATTGTATCCAGCAAGCATAACAGATTGTGTCGCTTTTAAATCAAACGATATAGTCCCTTATACTATTATCTGCAGCAAAAGCGTTATTATAAGCTACACATATCTTCCCGACTCATATAATACCAGCATTGTACACTGCAAGCATAAAAGATTGTGTCGCTTTCAATCAAACAATATAGTCCCTTACTCTATTATATAGAGCAAAAGCGTTATTGGAAGGTAGACGTGTGTTCCTTACTCATATAATACCAGCCTTGTACCCAGCAAGCATAACAGATTGTGTTTCTTTAAATCAAACAATATAGCCCCTTATACTTTATTATTGAGCAAAAGCGTCACTAGAAGCTAGGCGTATCTTCCTGACTCATTTAATACCAGCATTGTATCCAGTAGCCATAACAGATTGTGTCGCTTTAAATGGAACAAAAGGGTCCCTTATACTATTATATCGAGCAAAAGCGTTGGAAAGTAGACGTGCTTGGCAGACTCCTATAATACCAACATTGTACACTGCAAGCATAACAGATTGTGTTGCTTTAAATCGAACGAAGTAGCCCCTTATACTATTATATTGAGCGAAAGCGTTATTAGAAAGTAGACATATCCTTCTGACTCATATAATACCAGCATTGTACACAGCAAGCATAACAGATTGTGCCGTTTTAAATCAAACAATATAGTCCCTTATACTGTTATATTGTACAAAAGCGTTATTAAAAGCTAGACGTATCTTCGTGACTCATATAATACCAGCATTGTAGACAGCATGCATAACAGATTCTGCCGCTCTAATCCAAACAATATAGTCGCTTATACTACTATATTGTGCAAAAGCATCATTAGAAGCTAGACCTATCTTCCTGACTAATAATACCAGCATTGTACCCAGCAAGCATGAGAGATTGTGTCTCTAAATCAAACAATATAGTCCCTTATACTATTATATCAAGCAAGAGCGTTATTAGAAGGTAGACGTGTTTTCCAGACTCCTATAATACCAGCATTGTACCCAGCAAGCATTAACAGATAGTGTCGCTATAAATCGAACAAAATGGTATCTTATACTGTTATGTACAGCAAAAGAGTTATTAGAAGGCAGACGTACCTTCCTGACTCATATAATAACAGCACTATTCCCAGCTAGCATAACAGCTTGTGTCACCATAAATAAAACAATAATGTCTCTTATTCTATTATATCGAGCATAAACGCTATTAGAGGATAGACCTGTCTTCCTGACTCATATAATACCAGCATTGTACACAGCAAGTATAACAGATTGTGTGGCATTAAATCGAACAATATAGTCCCATACACTATTATATCGAGCAAAAGCGTCATTAGATAGACGCGTGTTCATTACTCTATAATACCAGCTTTGTACACAGCAAGCTTAACAGGTAGCTAGACGTATCTTCCTGACTTATATAATACCAGCATTGTACACAGCAAGCATAACAGATTGTGCCGCATTAAATCAAACAATATAGTCCCCTACACTATTATATCGAGCAAAAGCGTTATTAGATAGTAGACGTGTGTTCCTTACTCAAATAATACCAGCTTTGTACCCACCAAGCATAACAGATTTTGTTTCTTTAAATTTTGTTTCTTTAAATCAAACAATAATATCCCTTATACTATTATATCGAGAAGGTAGACGTGCCTTCCTGACTCATATAATACCAACATTGTATCCAGCAAGTATAACAGATTGTGTCGCTTTAATTAAATCAAACACTATATATAGTCCCTTATACTACTATATAGCAAAAGCGTTGTTAGAAAGTAGACGTATCTTCCTGACTCATATAATACCAACATGGTACCCAGCAAGCTTAACAGATTGGCCCTAAATCAAACAATTTAGTCCCTTATACTATTATATTGAGCAAAAGCGTCATTAGAAGCTAGACGTATCTTCCTGACTCATATAATACCAGCATTGTACACAGCAAGCATAACAGATTGTGCCGCTTTAAATCAAACAATATAATGCCTTATACTATTACATCGAGCAAAAGCCTTATTAGAAGGTAGACGTGTATTCCGGACTTGTATAATACCAGCATTGTACCCAGCAAGCATAACAGATTGGGTTCTTTAAATCTAATAATATAGGCCCTAATACTATTATATTGAGTAAAAGCGTGATTAGAAGCTATACGTATCTTTCTGACTCATATAATACCAGCATTATATATAGCAAGCATAACAGATTATGACACCTTAAATACAACAATATTGTCCCTTACGCTACAGCAGAACGGATTCACCAGAGATGACATCAAAAAGGCGCTACGACCACGTCGACAGAGGGATCCAGCAGAAGAGGAAACCAAACCTGTAGCCAAAACTCACCTACCATATATCAAAGGAACTACAGAGAGAATCAGCAGAGTCCTGAAGAAGCACAACATTGCGACCACGTTCACCACATCGAGGAAGATAAGCCAGATGCTTCCGAATGCGAAGACGAAGATCGAACTAGAAGCACAAGGAGTCTACGAAATCCCATGTAAAGATTGTGAAGGCAGCTACGTAAGACAAACCAACAGGAGAATCAACGTACGACGCGAGGAACACCAAAATGCTGTCAGAAAAATGGAAACATCGTCATCTTTAGCAGAACACGTGAGAAGTGCTTCGCATCGAATAGACTTCGATAACACCAAAGTTATAGCGAGCATCGAACACAAAACCAAACGTATAATCAGAGAAGCCATAGAGATTGAAAGGAGACCACACAGCTTGAATACAAGAGATGATACACAAAGATTACCGCCTACCTGGAAGCCAGCCCTCAATACAAAAACAAGGACACGGACAACAACAACAACCACCAACCGTCCAATAACCAGTCAAGCAGGAAGCCAACCAAGCGCGACGAAGCCTGGCACCCGACGGGTATATATACCACCAGCAGCAGCCCCGGATGTCAGTTGTAGCCGTGTAACGCGGAGCAGAACAGCAGCAGCAGCAGCAGCAGCAGCAGAGAAGACCTGAAGATGGCACGTGAGACCGTGCCGAAACGTCGTCAGTTCAACGGTCCAGTAGAGGATCAACATTTGACAACGCGGAGCAGATCCCGGAAACCTAGTTTTTCATATAACGCCCGCGGAAGCCTGAAGCAAAACATATATATATATATATATATATATATATATATATATATATATATATATATATATATATATATATACATCATATATATATATATATATATATATATATACATCATATATATATATATATATACATCATGCTATTCTTTCTGCGTCTTTTCATGAACCTAGTGATTCTGCGTCCGACAAGTATAAACGAAAACTGCAAGCGTCTTAGATCAGTCATTCAATTTCTAACAGGCAGATGGCAAGACATGCAATGTATATTGAATATTATTCAATTTACAGGGCGGAATACATTGTGCTATCTTTCTGCGTCCGAACCATTACCTAGTTTTTGGCGTCCGGCATATACGTACCATGTTACCGATGTTTGTGCGTCACACAGCGCTGCCATTTTTTCGGTTTGAAAGAGTTAATTTTAAAGCAGGTAACTAAAAAGAAAGTCTTGCAATCATTTTGGGGGCTGTAAAATGTAAATTGCGATATTACGAGAATCATCAATAGCTTATTAGCTCCAAATTTTGAAACCAAAAACTGATATTAAAATACAATAATTGCGTATGAGGTTCAAATTATGTTGCAGCGTATCAGAAATTTCTATTATGTTAAAAGCTGTATCCCGGAAAAATGTAGACGATCTGACTGGGAAAAACACTAAAATGGAAATGTTTTAAATCACAGCATAACAATCTTATAAAAGAAAAATAGCTACAAAAAGGATTAAAAATTATGTATGTACTAAAGCTCATCAAGGCAAATACTAGTTATAGCTAAATAGCAGATAATTATATATACAAATGTAAGCTGGTTATATCCGTTGTATGTATATATTCAGCATCTTAGATTGATGCATAGTATAAATGTTCTGTTATGTTTTTGTAAATTTATTAGCTGTAAAAAAGAACTTTCTTTATTGCAAAAAATGTTATGTGCTTCGCCAATCTCTGCTATTAAAGGTTGTAACTTATTTACTGTGCGGTAGGAAATTCTCAAGTTATAATAATTTGCAAATAACAAGCTTTGATGTCATTGATTATTTCTTTTGGAATACAAACCATTTTTTGCTCTTGCAGAACGTAGTAGCGAAGGTTCTTTCTGTTTATGGTGATAGGGGATAATTAATAGTTAATAATTATTTTACAAATAAAAGTCACTAATAATATACTTTCGAAGATTTTACGGTTTACAGGTATATGCTATATTAAAATTAACAGCTGAAATGTGTCAGCTGTGGCTTACTAAAGAAGGAAATAAAATTCTAAACTGACAAAAACTAATACAAATCGGTTTTCAGCATCCTGGGATTATATATTGAAAATGTAATTATATAGTACAGTTTATGGTAAATAATCTTAATGTAAAACAAATTTTAATTAACATTTTATTCAGAGAATTTAAACAACTTTTGAAATAGCATGCAATAGAGTAACCATCGAGCCATCCAAACAAATCACTCCAACAATAGCACTATGTTCAGAATGCATAAATTCCTATATGGCAAGTATCAGAAGGTAACCCTACACAGTGGCGATAAAATATTTTCAAAATTATTTGAAAATAATTTGAAAACTAGAAAGAGCTTTATACCCTTATTGTACAAGAAATTCAACCATTATGTCATTAGGCGTAAAGGAACAAGCCAAAGCAGCCCAACTTGAAAAGTGTTTATTTAGCACAAGTACAAATAATATTCAATAAATTACATGAAGAAGTAGGCAAGTAAATGTTTTAAATGTGATCAATCAATTTTACACAACTAATCTATCCATATAACACCACAAAAAAATTGTCCTAGGGAGTAATAATGCCACTTAAACCTGCGGATACTTTATGTTCCTTTATAAAGCAGTAGAATATCTTGAATGAAGAAAGGCTGTTCTAAAAATAGCCAAAAATAAAATATTAGTATAAAACATTACAATTGCCATACAGCCTGGAATTGAAAAGTGGAAACCATAAGTTATAGACTTCAATCCTGGAGAACACTAATGGCGTTTGAAGCTTCTGCTTCATCTTGGCTTTAAATTGATTTAATGTTACTTTCACATCCAACGGATGGGAAGTACTCTATCGCGAAAAAAATTGAGCAAAAAATTTCTTTTCTGTGTGTCTGGCAGTCTGTCAGTCTGTGTGGACGCGATAACTTTCGAAAGATTTAACATATAAATTTGCAATTTAGTATACATATAAATCATAACTACCCAGAGTGTCCTATTTAAAATTTCTCGGAAAAGTAATTTTAAAAAAATGACATTTTTGAAATATTTCCAATGAATTGAATTTTGGACCCTATCCACAAGATTTTTGTAAATTATTTCTATTATATAGAAAATCAAATTTATGATTAAAAAGTACTCTTGCAATTTTTTTATTAAGTTAAAAATTTTCGAGTTACAAAAGAAAACGATGAATTTATAAATTTATGGATTATTGATATTACGAGAACCGTTTGTTGTTCCAAAAAAATTTTGACAATTGTATGTGGAAGTATTGACTCAATTTGCAGTGGTTTTTTCATATATTCAGATTTATAGAAAATAATGTCAGTATGTCTAATTTGAATCAATACTTTAAATTAATACTTGAAATACAACAGCACCGAACAAAATTATAGCATTGGTTAAACACATGGAACACATTATTAATGAACCGGAAATTAACTGTTTAAAAATATGAATCCACGAATTATATACACACTACGAAAAACTACATAAAGAGACTGACCCGTAAAAGAACACTCAAAAATTAAAAGAACATTATTCTCCCCAGTAATACAAAATTAGTTTCTTCTAGTAAATAATTTAAGACACTTATTCTTGCAGTAAACACTCAGGTTTATATCTCTACGTTTCCTGTTAATCAGACCATTTTAGTTCGCAAAAACAGAAATTACAAAAGCGCACACTTAAAGTCTGTAGTTAAGTTAAGTTAAGTCAGCACCTCCCGAATCACCTTCTATTGAACCGATTTTCATATATTGAATATATTAATTATATTCGGAGATATTTAGGAAAAACTGTTTTCTCTAAGTGACGCTTATTTGCTAACATCTTCTAAACAATTTGCTCCACCGAAAATTTATAAGGGCAAATAATACTCGCAGTTATACTACTAATCACATACTAAAACGAAAAAAAAATTGCAAAAAGGGTAGTTACCTCCCAATTTTGCCCCCTTCCCGATACCATACTTATAATTTCAAGTTCATATATTTAGTCTTTCGAAAGTTATCGTGTCAACAAAAACCACAGACACACAGACAAGAAATTTTTTTGCTTTTACGTTTTCGAGCTTTTTAAAGCGAATGAGCAAATAAAAATTTTTGAAATTTTTTTCTCTTAGATGTGGAAGTAATTTATCTCATTTTCATCCTCCAGTAGATTCTCGTTAATTTTAATTATTTCTTCTGGAAGTAGTTGAATATATATAATGGTAAATAATTTACTTTCGTTTACATCTGAAGTAGGTTATATTTATAATTATTATGGATACCTAAATTTTCAGTATTATATTTTATACTTGAGTTTAGCCTAGTATCTAGCAATACTTCGTGAAACATCGCCAAAAATGCAGTATGATGCAATAAAATGCTAATCTTCAACCAATGAGGGAATTTTCCATTTATATCCTGGTATATGTAGGGAAAACATAATTCATGATAGGTAATCTGGTGCAATTAGTGGTGGATACCTGCAGAAGGTAAACACATTAAAATTTTTGAAACTTACTCTGTAGCTAGCTCCTAGTTTTTTTAGATACAAATTCCATATTGCGTAAAGAGCTTTTTCCAGCTTTACAGAGACAAAGTAAAATTTCGGCCTCGATGCGTTGTAGGGGATTATTTATAGTACAACATATTAAAAAATGAAGGCAAACGGATCCAAAATGACGTAGCTGAACACCTAGAAGTTTTACATGTAAACAGTATAGGTAATACCCTTAAACCAGTGATGAGCGTTTACGCGTAAATTATAATTTTCTACGTTACACCCGTAGAAAATGTAGATAAAGCATTTTGGCGTAGATTTTGAGTAGAAAATTTAAGTAGGTACGCGATAAACCTGAATGGAAAACGGTTTGTTTCTAATTTCTCTGTTTTGCTAGCTTCTTCATGTGTCGATTTCCTTTTTATAATAGTTTTCTTTGGAACATAAAAGACAAAGCATTATGTTTTCCTTCCACAACTATATTAAGTACATTCTTAAGTAGCCTATTTTCACATGATATCAAATTAGAACAGCATGTTTCATGCACAAGTTGATTTTTCTCCAGAGAATGGTATCTACTGAAATCAACTATAACCTGTTACTTGCTTCTTTAGATCAATGTACCTAGTTCAGTATACATACATATTAGGACAATCAAACTGACCTGAAATTAAAAACGTTTGGTGAAAGAACAAGGGTGGCATATAAAATTGGTCATTTATTTCAGTTTATAGAGAATAAAGATAATAAAATTCAAAGTGCGTCAAAGTGTTTTGGACAGATCACTTAGCCTGCTTACTCAGGTGTTCTGGATATAATTGACTTTTTCCAAACAAGTTATTGTTATTTAAACATTTATCTAGTCAAACTTAATTATAACAAAGTAGTATTTTGTTTAATTAAGAATAAATATTATAAAATAATTATAAAATACAAAATAATACTGGCATTTGAGGCGTTTTGAGTAGTACTGATGATGAACACCAGAACACTACTAAAAAAACTATATATTTCTAGAATTCTGTTGTCTACACAATGCTGTTTCCTACAGTAGACTTTTAAGGTAGAATATTACATAGTTTACGCGTTGATAATAGCGTAATTTACATAGCGTATTTTACGCGCCCATCACTGCCTTAAACGCACCACAGTTACCCAAAGCGAACCGTGCGGCTTCGCGACGAGATAAAACATTAAAATATCTGCTAGCACTGGAAATATTACTGCTCCCCAGCATCGCCAAGTGATAGGACGCAGAACCATCGACATTCTGTATCAACGAGGTATACGCAGAAAGTATACGCGTTGCGATAATTGCGCCCCTACGAACAGTCTGGCGAACTACTGGCTGAAACACGAGCACACATCGCCACCCTTCTGCGTCCACATGCATGTCTCATAGCACTCATATTATGTTGTTTACGCGAATGCTGACATTAGGAATGACAACACTGCACCTTAATAGATATGCCAAGTATGTGAGCAAATTTTTAACTGTTGTTACCAGAGAGCTAATACGCGATGTATTTTCTGCGTCCAAATATGGACGCTGAAGGGTGGTGGACGCAGAAGCAAATGTAAACGAGACAATGTACGGACGCAGAATCATGAACAAGATGTATATATATATATATATATATATATATATATATATATATATACATCTTGTTCATGATATATATATATATATATATATATATATAGCAAAAGCGTTATTAGAAGTTAGACGTATCTTCCTGACTCATATAATACCAGCATTGTGCACAGCAAGCATAACAGATTGTGTCGCTTTAGATCAAACAAAATAGTCCCTTACACAATTATATCGAGCAAAAGCGTCATTATATAGACGCGCGTTCATTACTCATATAATACCAGCATTGTGCATAGCAAGCACAACAGATTGTGTCGCTTTAAATCAAACAATATAGTCCCTTACACTATTATATCGAGCAAAAGCGTTTTAGATAGACGCGTGTTCATTACTCATAATACCAGCCTTGTACCCAGCAAGCATAAAAGAGTTTGTTTCTTTAAATCAAACAATATAGTCCCTTATACTATTATATCGAGCAAAAGCGTTATTAGAACGTAGACGTGTTTTCCTGACTCATATAATACCAACATTGTATCCAGCAAGCATAACTGATTGTTTCGCTTTAAATCAAACAATATAGTCCGTTATACTATTATATATAGCAAAAGCGTTATTAGAAGTTAGACGTATCTTCCTGACTGATATAATACCAGCATTGTGCACAGCAAGCATAACAGATTGTGTCGCTTTAGATCAAACAATATAGTCCCTTACACTATTATATCGAGCAAAAGCGTCATTAGATAGACGCGTGTTCATTACTCATATAATACCAGCCTTGTACCCAGCAAGCATAAGAGATTTTGTTTCTTTAAATCAAACAATATAGTCCCCTATACTTTTATATCGAGCAAAAGCGTTATTAGAACGTAGACGTGTCTTCCTGACTCATATAATACCAACATTGTATCCAGCAAGCATAATAGATTGTTTCGCTTTAAATCAAACAATATAGTCCCTTATACTACTATATAGCAAAAGCGTTATTAGAAGCTAGACGTATCTTCCTGACTCATATAATACCAACATTGTATCCAGCAAGCATAATAGATTGTTTCGCTTTAAATCAAACAATATAGTCCCTTATACTACTATATAGCAAAAGCGTTATTAGAAGCTAGACGTATCTTCCTGACTCATATAATACCAGCATTGTACACAGCAAGTATAACAGATTGTGTCGCATTAAATCAAACAATATAGTCCCCTACACTATTATATCGATCAAAAGCGTTATTAAATAGTAGACGTGTGTTCCTTACTCAAATAATACCAGCTTTGTACCCACCAAGCATAACAAATTTTGTTTCTTTAAATAAAAAAATAATGTCCCTTATATATCGAGCAAAAGCCTTATTAGAAGGTAGACGGGCCTTCCTGACTCATATAATACCAACATAGTACCCAGCAAGCATAGCAGATTGTGTCGCTTTAATTAAATCAAACACTTATTATAGTCCCTTATACTATTATATCGAGCAAAAGCGTTATTAGAAAGTAGACGTGTCTTCCTGACTCATATAATACCAATATTGTACCCAGCAAGCATAACAGATTGTTTCGCCTCAAATCAGACAATTTAGTCCCTTATACTATTATTTTGAGCAAAAGCGTCATTAGAAGCTATACGTATCTTCCTGACTCATATAATACCAGCATTGTACACAGCAAGCATAACAGATTGTGCCGCTTTAAATCAAACAATATAGTCCCTTATACTATTACATCGAGCAAAAGCGTTATTAGAAGGTAGACGTGTATTCCTGACTCATATAATACCAGCATTATACCCTGCAAGCATTAGAGATTGTGTCGCTTTAAATCAAACAATACAGTCCCTTATGCTATTTCATCGAGCAAAAGCGTTATTAGATGGTAGACGTGACTCATTTAATACCAGCATTGTACCCAGCGAACATAACAGATTGTGTCGCTTTAAATGGAACAAAATGGTCCCTTATACTGTTATATCGAGCAAAAGCGTTTTTAGAAAGTAGACGTGTCTTCCTGACTCATATAATACCAACATTGTACCCAGCAAGCTTAACAGATTGTGTCGCTTTAAATGGAACAAAATGATCCCTTATACTATTATATCGAGCAAAAGCGTTATTAGACGGTAGACGTGTCTTCCTGACTCATATAATACCTGCATTGTGCCCAACAAGCACAACAGATTGTGTTTCTTTGAAACAAACAATATAGTCCCTTATACTATTATCTTGAGCAAAAGCATGATTAGAAGCTAGGCGTATCTTCCTGACTCATATAATACCAGCATTGTACACAGCAAGCATAACAGATTGTGTCGCTTTAAATTAAACAATATGGTCCCTTATAAACTGGTGAGCATAACTATAGCCCCACCCCAAATTTTGGCTGTATCTACCATAAACTTTACGTGAATTAATTATGCGTTTGGGAACTCAGAATACAAGGTAATAGAACGCTAAAAAATAAATTTTACACCAATTGCAAACAATTTATATTATTTATTCAACAATATTGCATAAATCATGGGTGCATAACTATAGCCCCTACTGTCTTTCCGTTATTTTCCGCAAAAAATAATATTTGGGTGGCTTTGATTTTTGTTGTCAACATAAACAAATGCCACTATTCGACAGTATTAAAGTCACAAATTGTATCAATTAGTGCAAAATGCCCCGCGGTTCCTACTTATCGGAGATTGAGAAGGGTAAAATTTTGGCTTTCCAAGACGAAGGTCTAAGTCGACGAGAAATTTCCAGAAGAATTAACCGCTCGCGTAAAGTTGTTACAAATTATCTAAGAAACCCTGGAGAGTATGGGACACATAAAACAGGAGGTCCAAAAAAGAAAGTTTCACCTAGGACGGCAAGAAGAATTGTCTCTACTGCAAGTAACAGCTTAAAAAGCTGTAAACGAATCGGTGAAGAATGTGGAGCAAATGTTTCACGATGGACTGTAGGCAGAATCATACGTGGAAGTGAGCATATTGTGCGACAGAAGTTGAAAAAAGCACCAAGGCTTCTCCCGCGCCACATAATTCAAAGAGTAGAATTTGCTCGGCGGAATATGGACCGAATCTGGGACCATGTAATTTTAATTTAATTTGTATTGCTTTCCGAATTTTTCCTAGACTCCAAACATCTTTCAGGTAATTTTTTCCGACGAAAAAAAGTTCCGTCTAGATGGTCCAGATGGTTTTAATTCTTACTGGAGAGATCTGCGTAAAGAGCCTAAATTTCTTAGTAAACGATATTTTGGTGGAGGCACTCTCATGGTGTGGGGAGCTTTTACCAAAGGAGGAACTTTGAATTTGGCTTTTCCGACAACACGGATGAATACAAGAGAGTACCTTGATGTGCTGGAAAGCCGCTTATTGCCATTTTTAAACGAGAACAACCAAAATCGATTCATATTCCAGCAAGATAATGCGCGAATACACGTGAGCAGAGAGGCGATGGCATTTTTTAGGGATGAACATATCGATTTGTTGGAATGGCCTGCATGCTCCCCGGATATGAATCCCATCGAAAACCTTTGGGGAGTCGTAGTTCGGCGGCTATACCAAGACAACAAGCAATATGCTACCGTTAACGAATTGAAACATTCTTTAGAGGAAGTTTGGAGAAATTTGGAGCCTGAAATACTCGTAAACTTCGTTAACAGTATGCGTTCTAGAGTTTTCGAGTTAATTAGAAAAAATGGTAAAGAAACCCATTATTAAATTATCGATAAGTAAATATTATTAAAGTTATGTATTATAGGGGCTATAGTTATGCACCCATGATTTATGGAATATTTTTGAATAAATAAAAAAAATTGTATGCAATTGGTGKAAAAATAATTTTTTAGCGTTCTTTTATCTTGTATTCTGAGTTCCCAAACGCATAATTAATTTACGTAAAGTTTATGGTAGATACACCCAAAATTTTGGGTGGGGCTATAGTTATGCTCACCAGTTTACTATTATATCGAGCAAAAGCGTTATTAGGTAGACGTGTCTTCCTGACTCATATAATAACAGCATTGTATCCAGCAAGTATAAAAGATTGTGCCGCTTTAAATTAAATAATATTGTCCCTTATACTATTATATCGAACAAAAGCGTTATTAGAAGGTAAACGTGTCTTCCTAACTCATATAGTACCAGTCTTGTATCCAGCA
Organism: Rhyzopertha dominica; assembly: GCA_025024175.1. Lineage (NCBI taxonomy): Eukaryota > Metazoa > Arthropoda > Insecta > Coleoptera > Bostrichidae > Rhyzopertha > Rhyzopertha dominica. Next base: position 34,590,013 of record QCXZ01000138.1, read on the forward strand.
AGCATAACAGATTGTGCCGCTTTTAATTAAACAATATAGTCCCTTATACTATTACATCGAGCAAAAGCGTTATTAGAAGGTAGCAAGCATAACAGATTTTGTCTCTTTAAATCAAACAATATAGTCTCTTATACTATTATATTAAGCTAAAGCGTTTTCAGAAGGTAGACGTGTCTTCCTGACTCATATAATGCCAGCATTGTATCCAGCAAGCATAACAAATTGTGTGGCTTTAAATCAAATAADATATAGTCCCTTATACTATTATATTGAGCACAAGCGTCATTAGGTAGACATTAGGTAGACGTGTATCCGGACTCAAATAATACCAACATTGTACCCAGCAAGCATAACGGATTGTTTCGCCTTAAATCAAACAATATAGTCCCTTATACTTTTATATTGAGCAAAAGCGGCATTAGAAGCTAGACGTATCTTCCTGACTCATGTAATACCAACATTGTATCCAGCAAACATAACAGATTGTTTCGCTTTAAATCATACAATATAGTCCCTTATACTATTATATGAGTGTTATTAGAAGGTAGACGTGTCTTCCTGACTCATATAATACCACTATTATACCCAGCAGGCATAACAGATTGTGTCGCTTTAATTAAATCAACACTATAGTCCCTTATACTATTATATAAGTGTTATTAGAAGCTAGACGTATCTTCCTGACTCATATAATACCAGCATTGTACACAGCAAGCATAACAGATTGTGCCGCTTTAAATCAATCAATATAGTCCCTTATACTGTTACATCGAGCAAAAGCGTTATTAGAAGGTAGACGTGTGTTCCTGACTCATATAATACCAGCATTATACCCTGCAAGCATAACAGATTGTGACACCTTAAATAAAACAATATTGTCCCTTATACTATTATATCGAGCAAAAGTGTTATTAGAAGGTAGACGTGTCTTCCTGACTCATATAMTACCAACATTATACCCTGCAAGCATAACAGATTGTGACACCTTAAATAAAACAATATTGTCSCTTATACTATTATATCGAGCAAAAGTGTTATTAGAAGGTAGACGTGTCTTCCTGACTCATATAATACCAACATTGTACCTAGAAAGCATAACAGATTGTTTCGCTTTAAATCAAACAATATAGTCCCTTATACTATCATATTGAGCAAAAGAGTCATTAGAAGCTAGACGTATCTTCCTGGCTCATGCAATACCAGCATTGTACCCACCAAGCATGACATTGTGTCACTTTCAATCAACTATAGTCCCTTGTACTATTATATTAAGCAAAAGCATTATTAGAAGGTAGACGTATCTTCCTGACACATATAATACCAACATTGTATCCAGCAAACATAACAGATTGTTTCGCTTTAAATCATACAATATAGTCCCTTATACTATTATATAAGTGTTATTAGAAGGTAGACGTGTCTTCCTGACTCATATAATACCACTATTATACCCAGCAGGCATAACAGATTGTGTCGCTTTAATTAAATCAACACTATAGTCCCTTATACTATTATATAAGTGTTATTAGAAGCTAGACGTATCTTCCTGACTCATATATTACCAGCATTGTACACAGCAAGCATAACAGATTGTGCCGCTTTAAATCAAACAATATAGTCCCTTATACTGTTACATCGAGCAAAAGCGTTATTAGAAGGTAGACGTGTGTTCCTGACTCATATAATACCAGCATTATACCCTGCAAGCATAACAGATTGTGACACCTTAAATAAAACAATATTGTCCCTTATACTATTATATCGAGCAAAAGTGTTATTAGAAGGTAGACGTGTCTTCCTGACTCATATAATACCAACATTATACCCTGCAAGCATAACAGATTGTGACACCTTAAATAAAACAATATTGTCCCTTATACTATTATATCGAGCAAAAGTGTTATTAGAAGGTAGACGTGTCTTCCTGACTCATATAATACCAACATTGTACCCAGAAAGCATAACAGATTGTTTCGCTTTAACTCAAACAATATAGTCCCTTATACCATCATATTGAGCAAAAGAGTCAATAGAAGCTAGACGTATCTTCCTGGCTCATGCAATACCAGCATTGTACCCACCAAGCATGACATATTGTGTCACTTTCAATCAACTATAGTCCCTTGTACTATTATATTAAGCAAAAGCATTATTAGAAGCTAGACGTATCTTCCTGACACATATAATACCAGCATTACACCCAGCAAGCATAACAGATTGTTTCGCTTTAAATCATACAATATAGTCCCTTATACTATTATATAAGTGTTATTAGAAGGTAGACGTGTCTTCCTGACTCATATAATACCACTATTATACCCAGCAGGCATAGCAGATTGTGTCGCTTTAATTAAATCAACACTATAGTCCCTTATACTATTATATAAGTGTTATTAGAAGCTAGACGTATCTTCCTGACTCATATAATACCAGCATTGTACACAGCAAGCATAACAGATTGTGCCGCTTTAAATCAAACAATATAGTCCCTTATACTGTTACATCGAGCAAAAGCGTTATTAGAAGGTAGACGTGTGTTCCTGACTCATATAATACCAGCATTATACCCTGCAAGCATAACAGATTGTGACACCTTAAATAAAACAATATTGTCCCTCATACTATTATATCGAGCAAAAGTGTTATTAGAAGGTAGACGTGTCTTCCTGACTCATATAATACCAACATTATACCCTGCAAGCATAACAGATTGTGACACCTTAAATAAAACAATATTGTCCCTTATACTATTATATCGAGCAAAAGTGTTATTAGAAGGTAGACGTGTCCTCCTGACTCATATAATACCAACATTGTACCCAGAAAGCATAACAGATTGTTTCGCTCTAAATCAAACAATATAGTCCCTTATACTATCATATTGAGCAAAAGAGTCATTAGAAGCTAGACGTATCTTCCTGGCTCATGCAATACCAGCATTGTACCCACCAAGCATGACATATTGTGTCACTTTCAATCAACTATAGTCCCTTGTACTATTATATTAAGCAAAAGCATTATTAGAAGGTAGACGTATCTTCCTGACACATATAATACCAGCATTACACCCAGCAAGCATAACAGATTGTGACACCTTAAATAAAACAATATTGTCCCTTATACTATTATATTGAGCGAAAGCGTTATTAGAAGGTAAGCGTATCTTCCTGACTCATATTACACCATCATTGTATCCAGCAAGCATAACAGATTGTGTCGCTTTTAAATCAAACGGTATAGTCCCTTATACTATTATCTGCAGCAAAAGCGTTATTATAAACTACACATATCTTCCCGACTCTTATAATACCAGCATTGTACACTGCAAGCATAAAAGATTGTGTCGCTTTCAATCAAACAATATAGTCCCTTACTCTATTATATAGAGCAAAAGCGTTATTAGAAGGTAGACGTGTGTTCCTTACTCATATAATACCAGCCTTGTACCCAGCAAGCATAACAGATTTTGTTTCTTTAAATCAAACAAAATAGTCCCTTATAATATTATATCGAACAAAAGCTTTAGAAGGTAGACGTGCCTTCCTGACACATATAATACCAACATTGAATCCAGCAAGCATAACATTGTTTGGCTTTAAATCATGCAATAGTCCCTTATACTATTATAAGGAGCAAAAGCGTCATTAGCAGCTAGACGTATCATCCTGACTCATATAATACCACCATTGTACCTAGCAAGTATAACAGATTGTGTCGCTTTAAATTAAACAATACAGTCCCTTATGCTATTACATCGAGCAAAAGCGTTATTAGAAGGTAGACGTGTGTTCCTGACTCATTTAATACCAGCATTGCATCCAGCATGCTTAACAGATTGTGTCGCTTTGTATGGAACAAAATGGTGCCTTATACTATTATATCGAGCAAAAGGGTTATTAGAAGGTAGACGTCTCATCCTGAATCATATAATACCTGCATTCTACCCAGCAAGCATAACAGATTGTGTTTCTTTAAATCAAACAATATAGTCCCTTATACTTTATTATTGAGCAAAAGCGTCACTAGCATTGTATCCAGTAGCCATAACAGATTGTGTCGCTTTAAATGGAACAAAAGGGTCCCTTATACTATTATATCGAGCAAAAGCGTTGGAAAGTAGACGTGCTTGGCAGACTCCTATAATACCAACATTGTACACTGCAAGCATAACAGATTGTGTTGCTTTAAATCGAACGAAGTAGCCCCTTATACTATTATATTGAGCGAAAGCGTTATTAGAAAGTAGACATATCCTTCTGACTCATATAATACCAGCATTGTACACAGCAAGCATAACAGATTGTGCCGCTTTAAATCAAACAATATAGTCCCTTATACTGTTATATTGTACAAAAGCGTTATTAAAAGCTAGACGTATTTTCGTGACTCATATACCAGCATTGTAGACAGCATGCATAACAGATTCTGCCGCTTTAATCCAAACAATATAGTCGCTTATACTACTATATTGTGGAAAAGCATCATTAGAAGCTAGACCTATCTTCCTGACTCATAATACCAGCATTGTACCCAGCAAGCATGAGAGATTGTGTCTCTAAATCAAACAATATGGTCCCTTATACTATTATATCAAGCAAGAGCGTTATTAGAAGGTAGACGTGTTTTCCAGACTCCTATAATGCCAGCATTGTACCCAGCAAGCATTAACAGATAGTGTCGCTATAAATCGAACAAAATGGTATCTTATACTGTTATGTACAGCAAAAGTTATTAGAAAGCAGACGTACCTTCCTGACTCATATAATAACAGCACTATTCCCAGCTAGCATAACAGCTTGTGTCACCATAAATAAAACAATAATGTCTCTTATTCTATTATATCGAGCATAAACGCTATTAGAGGATAGACCTTTCTTCCTGACCCATATAATACCAGCATTGTACACAGCAAGTATAACAGATTGTGTGGCATTAAATCGAACAATATAGTCCCATACACTATTATATCGAGCAAAAGCGTCATTAGATAGACGTGTGTTCATTACTCTATAATACCAGCTTTGTTTGTACACAGCAAGCTTAACAGGTAGCTAGACGTATCTTCCTGACTTATATAATACCAGCATTGTACACAGCAAGCATAACAGATTGTGTCGCATTAAATCAAACAATATAGTCCCCTACACTATTATATCGAGCAAAAGCGTTATTAGATAGTAGACGTGTGTTCCTTACTCAAATAATACCAGCTTTGTACCCACCAAGCATAACAGATTTTGTTTCTTTAAATTTTGTTTCTTTAAATCAAACAATAATATCCCTTATACTATTATATCGAGAAGGTAGACGTGCCTTCCTGACTCATATAATACCAACATTGTATCCAGCAAGTATAACAGATTGTGTCGCTTTAATTAAATCAAACACTATAGTCCCTTATACTACTATATAGCAAAAGCGTTATTAGAAAGTAGACGTATCTTCCTGACTCATATAATACCAACATGGTACCCAGCAAGCTTAACAGATTGGCCCTAAATCAAACAATTTAGTCCCTTATACTATTATATTGAGCAAAAGCGTCATTAGAAGCTAGACGTATCTTCCTGATTCATATAATACCMGCATTGTACACAGCAMGCATAACAGATTGTGCCGMTTTAAATCAAACAATATMATGCCTTATACTATTACATCGAGCAAAAGCCTTATTAGAAGGTAGACGTGTATTCCGGACTTGTATAATACCAGCATTGTACCCAGCAAGCATAACAGATTGGGTTCTTTAAATCTAATAATATAGGCCCTAATACTATTATATAGTTAGGAGATGCATTCCCGTGACATTGAAAAAGATAAGATGTCACCGTCCTCCAAGTCTTGCCGACTTGGCGTTTTGAACGTGTAACACCCGGGACGAACATCGCACGGGCAGTTAGAGTTAGACATTAGATTAGCATTGTAGTTGATAGTAGTAACAAGCCCTTTATCGTTTATTCGTTGTGGCTAAAATAATTAGTTTGTAATATTGCATTTAAATAAATCTTTTTAAAAACGGGTTTGAAGTGTTGGAAGATTTAACTGGCGCTGCGAACAGGATATCGCAACTGACTCTGTAAAATCCATTGGTGAAGATTGACCCATGGAAGTGACTTCTGTCTTCAGCGAAGCTACAGAGATTCAGGCGGCTTTCAAGTCCTTATGCGATATTCTTCCCAACGAACCAACCGCTGATTGGAAATACATCTAAGAACGAGCTCACTATAGGATGCAAATCTTGGTGACGTAAGTCCTTTGTTTTTTCCTATCAATAGTGTTAAGTTACTGCTTGAATTTTATATTTAAATGTTTGACTCTTCTTCGGAAAGCGAAGCGGAAATAATCGCTGACGACAGATTCATTAGACTTAGCTCAGTTAAGACAACAAGTAGATTTTTATAGACAAAAGCGTAAAATTTTGAAAGATCCCCAATTAGCCGGAATTGTCAATACAAACATGAGTTTACCAGAAAACGTTGATGTTCATCAGGTTCAGACTCAAGTCGTACCTGTCGAAATGAGTGAAATTCGACTTTTATTCGATGCTATCCCAGAATATTACCCAGGCAAAAATTTATCGATCTTCATAAGTGAAGTAGCTAATCTAATAAATCATTTAAATGGACGAATCACTGTTGATGTAAAGTATTTAGTAAACGTTTCAATTAGAAATAAAGTAAAAGGAGACGCTAGAGATTTTATTTCGTTCCAAAACGCGATAGAATGGGAGGATATTCGATCTTCTCTGCTGCATAAATACGGCGATCAGAGAAGCGAAGAATTACTTTGCGCGGCCTTAAGCCAGTGCGTTCAAAAGCGAAACGAATCTTACTTAGACTATTACGGTAGACTACTTAAGTGTTGTAACGATCTATTGCAATACGTGTCACTAAATGTAACAGATCCCCTGGAATTAAAATACAAGCTCGCCAATTACGATAAACTTGCGCTGAAAACTTTCCAAATTGGTCTTGTTGAACCCTATAGAACCTACATTAGCCACTTTCAACTAAATTCTGTCGAAGAATGCATAAATAAATGCCAATTTTATGATAACAGGAAACAGGAGTGGGAATACGTGAATTTCTCCGAAAATCACAAGATATTCCAAAAAGACCCCAAATTCCACATGTTCCGGTTCAAGCTCGCATTCAAAATAATTCTCATAATCAAAATTCGAACAATTTCCAAAATCGCCCATTTCCTCATCAAAATTCTAATCCGGGATTCAGAAGCCCACTAAATAGATCCACTCAGCCATTACAAAGACAATTCCCAAATAAACAAACGTTTGCAAATAGGCCCGGTCCAAGCAGTTTTCCAAATCCAACCCCGATGTCTGTCCAAAGTCGGGTCAGAACACAACAAATACCAGTTCAAAATTATCAACAAAAACCAAACTTTATATCCGAAGAGCTGTTTAACGTAGAATCGGCGGACCTCGGTGAAGAAAGTTACAATGAAAATAATTTCTGCCCTGAAAACGGCGCAGACCAAGCTGATGACGAATTTTACGCGGAAGATCCAGAAAATTTTCAGATACAAGCCTCGGAGACCTCAAATTAATTGATTTAAATTCCATAAAAATAAAGCCAAAACTTCCATTTATTTATTTACCTAATATTGACTTAAAAATTTTAATAGACTCCGGCGCATCAAATTCTGTAATTAATAGCCAACCTGCTTTCGGCAAATTTTCAGATTTTATTTACAATAAACCGTTTGTAGTATCCGGTCTAGGAAGCAAAATTTATTGCAAAAATAACATAAGCATTCCCTTGTTCGAAGAAATAGGCCTAAAAGAACCGATTCATTTTCATGTAGTGGATTGGCACGAGAAATTTGACGCTTTACTTGGTAGTTCCGATTTACGAAAATTGGGCGCTAAAATTGATTATAAAACTAATACCTTAGAAATTTGCAATATTAGCCTGCCATTTCACCTCGAATATACTAGTAAAAAGTTAAAGCCCATAAAACTGAATGTAAATAATTTTGTTAAAATTCCAGTAACTATCGATAATGGCGATATTGTCTTTCCAGAATTAAAAATTAATGAAAATTTATCGATACCCGAATCAATAACAACTGCGAAAAAAGGTTTTTGTATATTACCAATAGATCAACAGACAGATGTAGAAATTAATTTTTCCGAACGAATTGAAGTAATGCCTCTACTAGAACACGACGTTGCAAATCCGCCTCGAAATTGTCAAAATTTTAAACTTTTGGATCACCTTAGGATTTCCCATCTAAACAAGGAAGAACAAAACAAAATTATAAAGCTTTGCATGCAATTGAAGGATATATTTTATAATGAGAGTAGTGACTTAACTTTTAGCAACGCTGTAAAGCACGAAATTAGGACAACAGATGAAAAACCTGTCTATGTAAAATCCTTTCGACACCCACATACCATGAAATTAGAAATTCAAAATCAAATCGAAAAATTATTAGACAATAAAATCATCCGTCCATCGATTTCGCCATATAGCGCGCCCGTCTGGATTGTACCGAAAAAGACTGACGCGTCCGGTAAAAAGAAATTTAGGATGGTCGTTGACTTTCGGAAATTGAACGAAAAGACTGTTACTGATAAATACCCCTTGCCCCGCATCGACGAGATCTTAGACAACCTAGGAAAGTGTTCTTACTTTACAACCCTCGATCTTGCCCAGGGATTCCATCAAATCGAGATGCACCCCAATTCGGTAGAAAAAACAGCATTTTCGGTAAATAGCGGGCATTACGAGTATGTTAGGATGCCATTCGGTTTGAGAAATGCGCCCAGCACATTTCAGCGTGTAATGGACAATGTCCTCCGCGAATATCTAAATAAATTCTGTTTCGTCTACATGGACGACATTGTAGTATTTTCAAAATCCCTCCAAGAGCATCTAATCCACTTAAAATTAATTTTTGAGAAAATGAGAAAATTTAATTTAAAGGTCCAACTCGATAAGTCCGAGTTTCTTCGAAAAGACGTCGCGTTCTTAGGCCGTGTCATAACGCCCGACGGCATAAAGCCGAATCCCTCAAAAATCGAGGCGATAGAAAAGTTTCCAATTCCTAAATCTACGAAAGAAATCAAATCGTTTTTGGGATTGATAGGTTATTACCGTAGATTTATTTCGAACTTCGCGAAAATAGTCTCACCTCTCACAAAATGCTTGAAAAAGGGAACAAAAATCAACATTAATAACCAAGATTATATTTCGGCTTTCGAACAATGCAAGGAACTTTTAATAAACGCACCTATTTTGGCTTATCCTGACTTCAATAAACAATTCAAATTAACAACTGATGCTTCCGATATTGCAATAGCTGGAGTTTTATCTCAGACAAATAGGCCCATAGCATATTACTCGCGCACTTTGAATTCGGCGGAACGGAATTACTCCACAATAGAGAAGGAACTGCTGGCAATACTCGATTCGACAAAACATTTCCGGCCATATTTATTTGGACATTTTATTATTGAGACCGATCATAATCCTCTTGTCTGGCTTTATAAAATAAAGGAACCAAATTCACGCCTCATGCGATGGAAATTAAAATTGGACGAGTATGACTTTCAAATAATTCACACTAAAGGTAAAGAAAACAAAGTAGCGGATGCCCTTTCGAGAATAGAAATCAATAATAACGATTCCGACGACACCGAATCCATGATTGCTAATATCGCAGAAGTACCCAGTATCACAGAAGACGAAATTGAACAAATCGTTAATTCCCAGTTAGCGGAATTAAACGAAGTATGAATCTGAAAGCTTAGGAACCGCACACTCAGTAGATGAGGACGGCGGGAAAATTCTACCTATTACAGAACAACCTATAAACGTCTTTTCCAATAGAATCATATAATACGCCCAGGTGAGCAATATCTCTGTAAATACACAAAACCCTTTAATAAAAATAATTATAATATAACCATTAGAATTAACGCGCAAGACGAAGATTTTACAAAATTGATGAAAGAAATTTTTAAACCAGATCAGTCGTACTGTATCTATTTTACTGATAGTTCACTAAGAGCTCATTTCGCTAAATTGTGTAAGAAACTGTTTAATTATTCTATTAAGATTTTTATAAGTAACAATTGCTGTAAAGACGTAACAAATTCTGAAAATCAAAAAGAAATCGTAACTGAATATCATGAACGCACTCATAATGGAATAAACGAAACCTACAATCACCTAAGACAGAAATATTACTGGACGAATATGAAACAAACCATTACGGATGTAATTAATTTATGTGACATCTGCTTACAGGCAAAATACGAGAGACACCCTTACAACTTAAAACTTTCAGGTCCTCTTTTAGCTAAAAGACCCTTCGAAATAGTCCACATTGACACATTTTCTTTCTCAAAGTCAAAATTTCTTACCATAATAGATCTGTTCTCGCGTTACGGACAAGCATATTTAATTAAGGACGGCACTGCCTTAACAGTTCTTAATAAATTAAGGCACTATATATCTCACCATAACGTACCACAAAAGGTAGTTTGCGACGAAGGAAAAGAATTCCAAAATAACACATTTAAAGAATTTTGTAAATTGCACAAAATTGAGCTTCATTTCACGACAGTTAACAACCCAAACTCTAATTCGCCTATTGAACGTTTTCATTCTACGATTATAGAAAAATAAAGAGTTCTAAAACTTAAAAACCCTAATGAAGAACCATGTAATTTAATGATATCCGCTGTAGTTATTTACAATCAATCCATACACTCATCGACAGGGTTCTCACCCTTTAATTTACTTTACGGTCCGTACGAAAAATTACCCGAGTTCGACATAAGTATGACAGTTTACGAACAGTATAATGAAAAGCGAAAACGAGAAATTTTACCTTTCTACGACCAAGTTTATTTGAAAAATAAAGAAAAAGCGCAGCATACTTTGGACAAAAGGAACGAAAATCGAAGTGATCCCCCTGATTTAATTAATAAAGAAATCTATTTAAAAAGAAATAGACCCCGTAAAGTAGACCCTCCATACGAAAAGATACTTGTTAACGACCAAAATCAAAGTAAACTCATAGGCGTAACGCAAAAACAAAACCAAACTACAGCACATGCTAGAAAAATAAAAAGACTAAGACACACATCTTCTTTACAGACTCCCGATATTGTGGATCATTCAGATCCCGCCGTTCCAGGCCCTTCAGGTCAAAACAATTAAGAGCAATGGATATTTCGAGGAACCTTTAAACCAGGTTAAAGGTCCTGGACCACTATCACAACTTTTTATTTTATCTAAATGTTACAAACATAGAGCAAAATTTCGCACTTTTGGTCAATAACGCACAAATGTTAGGAAGAAGAAGCACTATCGATAAATTGACTAATAATTTACATCAGCAATTACTAAACAAAATCACTCAAATTAGCAATCTTATAAATAAATTCAATTACAGAACTAAAAGAGCACTGGTTTAACATTCTGGGTAAAGCTATTAAATTCATAACAGGCAACCTCGATGAGGACGACTTGAAAAACATTAATGAAAATTTAGATCACCTTTATAAAAACCAAAATTCCGAATTAATACGAATTAACAAGGTGACCTCGCTAGCAAACCATTTGACCAAAAGGTATGACGACGATTTCAAAATTTTAACCCAAAACTTTCAAAATACAGAAAACTATTTAAATGGCGTACGTGAAGCGGAAGAAATTCGTATCATACTACAAAACGAAATTTACCAATCCGAAATTTTATTAAGCAAGCTTCAAATGATTGAAAGAACTATAAGTATGTCCTGGACAGAAACACCAAATTTAGAACTAATGGCAGCAAACGAATTAATTGAGATCCATAAATATCTGACCAAAATTTATGCCGATCAGCAATTATTACCGTTCGATAACGTACATTTGTTTAAAATTCTACAAATGACAAGACTAGTAGTAATCGGAACCAATCAGGCAATAACTTTTCTCCTTAAAATACCAATACTGAAGCCCACTCTCGCAAACTATTCCCAAATTTATCCATTGCCCAATCACCAAGATATTGCAATAATACCACCCAAAAGGTTTCTAGTCAAGATCAATAACATTAATTACTGGACCGATGAAGATTGTCAGGCCGTGGAACCTTTTGCAATATGTTTACAAGAACCGTCTTATGAAAATTGCACACTTCAAGAAACCGAAGGTTGTACCACCACCAAAATTACCAACGACTACCAAATCTCGCACTTATTGAAGAACAGGGAGCTTCTGACGATCTCTAAGGAATTTAGTGAAGTTTTAGAAGACTGCCATGGGCAAATAAACAAGAGGATTTTGAAAGGAACAAATATTCTGAGCTCCCGTTGCCGAATAATTATCGGTACTTCAACTTTTGACAACACCATGCCGCTTTTCGAGATATCTACCTATAACATCTCGAAACTGTCCCTAAATTATCACCGACAATCAGGACTATTACTACGGCACTTGGACAATCCAACCCATCTACTTCGGGAAGCTGAAGAACTCCAGGACCATCCAATTCACTTGGAACCTCTAATGCAATTCACGCATTATACTTTAACCGTTGTAATTGTTTTAATTTTAATAATTGTTTCTGTGCTAGCCCTCAAATTTCGAGCGAGACTACAGGACCTGCTGTGCAAGCCAAGGAAGATCATTTTCGTCAAAACTTCCCAAAAATCCAATGTGAACGCGGACGTTCACACCAAAACGGGGGAGGAGTTAGGAGATGCATTCCCGTGACATTGAAAAAGATAAGATGTCACCGTCCTCCAAGTCTTGCCGACTTGGCGTTTTGAACGTGTAACACCCGGGACGAACATCGCACGGGCAGTTAGAGTTAGACATTAGATTAGCATTGTAGTTGATAGTAGTAACAAGCCCTTTATCGTTTATTCGTTGTGGCTAAAATAATTAGTTTGTAATATTGCATTTAAATAAATCTTTTTAAAAACGGGTTTGAAGTGTTGGAAGATTTAACTATATTGAGTAAAAGCGTGACTAGAAGCTATACGTATCTTTCTGACTCATATAATACCAGCATTATATATACCAAGCATAACAGATTATGACACCTTAAATACAACAATATTGTCCCTTATACTATTATTATGTCGAGCAAAAGCGTTATTAGAAGCTAGACGTATCATCCTGACTCTTATAATACCAGCATTGTACACAGCAAGTATAACAGATTGTGTCGCATTAAATCAAACAATATAGTCCCCTACACTATTATATCGATCAAAAGCGTTATTAAATAGTAGACGTGTGTTCCTTACTCAAATAATACCAGCTTTGTACCCACCTAGCATAACAAATTTTATTTCTTTAAATAAAAAAATAATGTCCCTTATATATCGAGCAAAAGCCTTATTAGAAGGTAGACGGGCCTTCCTGACTCATATAATACCAACATAGTACCCAGCAAGCATAGCAGATTGTGTCGCTTTAATTAAATCAAACACTTATTATAGTCCCTTATACTATTATATCGAGCAAAAGCGTTATTAGAAGGTAGACGTGTCTTCCTGACTCATATAATACCAACATTGTACCCAGCAAGCATAACAGATTGTTTCGCCTTAAATCAGACAATTTAGTCCCTTATACTATTATTTTGAGCAAAAGCGTCATTAGAAGCTAGACGTATCTCCCTGACTCTATAATACCAGCATTGTACACAGCAAGCATAACAGATTGTCCCGCTTTAAATCAAACAATATAGTCCCTTATACTATTACATCGAGCAAAAGCGTTATTAGAAGGTAGACGTGTCTTCCTGACTCATATAATACCTGCATTGTGCCCAACAAGCACAACAGATTGTGTTTCTTTGAAACAAACAATATAGTCCCTTATACTATTATCTTGAGCAAAAGCATCATTAGAAGCTAGGCGTATCTTCCTGACTCATATAATAACAGCATTGTACACAGCAAGCATAACAGATTGTGTCGCTTTAAATTAAACAATATGGTCCTTTATACTATTATATCGAGCAAAAGCGTTATTAGGTAGACGTGTCTTCCTGACTCATATAATACCAGCATTGTATCCAGCAAGTATAAAAGATTGTGCCGCTTTAAATTAAATAATATTGTCCCTTATACTATTATATCGAACAAAAGCGTTATTAGAAGGTAGACGTGTCTTCCTAACTCATATAGTACCAGTCTTGTATCCAGCAAGCATAACAGATTGTGCCGCTTTTAATTAAACAATATAGTCYCTTACACTATTATATCGAGCAAAAGCGTTATTAGAAGGTAGCAAGCATAACAGATTTTGTCTCTTTAAATCAAACAATATAGTCCCTTATACTATTATATTAAGCTAAAGCGTTTTCAGAAGGTAGACGTGTCTTCCTGACTCATATAATGCCAGCATTGTATCCAGCAAGCATAACAAATTGTGTGGCTTTAAATCAAATAATATATAGTCCCTTATACTATTATATTGAGCAAAAGCGTTATTAGAAGGTAGACGTTATTAGACGATCGCCCTAGCATACCATAAGCTGTAATGATGAAGCTGGGTCCAGCAAGCGTATATAGTATGCCGTATTAAGTGGAAAGAATAAACTCTTATTGTATTAGTTTAACCAAATACGTTATTAGACGGTCGCCTTATATTCGACAACCTGTAATGACAAAGCTGGGTCCTGCAAAAGTATATAGCATGCCGTATTAAGTGGAAAGAATAAACTCTTACTGTATTAGTTTAACCAGATACGATATTAGACGATGCCCTAGCATACCATAAGCTGTAATGACGAAGCTGGGGCCAGTAAGCGTATATAGTATGGCGTATTAAATGGAAAGAATAAACTCATGGTTTTTGTTTAACCAAGTGCGTTATTAGACGGTCGCCCTAGCATACCATAAGCTGTAATGACAAAGCTGGGTCCAGCAAGCGTATATAGTATGTCAAATTAAGTGGAAAGAATAAACTCTTTTGGTGTTAATTTAACTAAATACGTATTATTCGGTCGCCTTAATACGACAGGCTGTAATGACGAAGCTGGGTCCAGCAAGCGTATATAGTATGACGTATTAGGTGGAAAGAATAAATAAACTCTTATGGTATTGGTTTAACCAAATACGTTATTAGACGGTCGTCCTAACATACCATAAGCTGTAATGACGAAGCTGGGTCCAGCAAGCGTATAATAGTACGGCGTATTAAGTGGAAAAAATAATACCGCAGGAGGAATATTTACAAGTGTAGGTACGAAATACATTATTTCAATTTATACATCTAGGTTTTTATTTTGAACACTTTACAGGTCTCAAGTATCATGGGAGTAGCAGGTGCTTATCAATGCAATGAATTAAGTCCTGTCCTAAAACTGCTGGTGGGAGATTTTTCTTGCGACACATTTAGGCGATACAGTTTCGAAATTTTTTCAAAAGAGGCTTCATTTCTTGGGCTTATACTGGACATGGAATGAGGCGTTCTTCGACATTATTATCAATGCTGGGGCCAATACTGTCAAGCGTCACGGTGGTTAGAAATAGACTACAATAGAGGAAAGTTATATTGAACAATCAGTGTCCGGCAAGATGGCAGTTTCTGAAAAAAAACAAGGTCCTACCTAATGTCGTCGAAGTTGTGGGCCTTCCACACCTTCAAAAACTCTTTATCGAGTGAATTTGAATAATTCTGGTTAAAATTACAAGATCGTTCTAGAAATAAATGTTATTCTTAATATTAATAATAATCATAAATAAAATGCTATAAAATCAATGCGTAGCATTATGAATTTTAATCCACTAGTGAATTAAAAGGTCTCTAATCTGCAAAAAACAGACTTATTGAACCTTCCTAGTATGGTGCTCATGGATAAATTAATCAATAGTGCGTACACTAATGTAACAGGCGCTACGTTTTGCTTATGAGAAGAAATTACATTACCTTAAAATGGCACTAACGATATGACTGGAAATTATATAATCATCTTACCATGGAAATTAGCAAATAAATGGCGTTATTGAAAACAACAAATCAGAATTGTGCCAGTGGCTATTATTTACAAGTACGGTTTATAATTGTTTTTCGGTACATAGATTATAGTGCGTTTGATGCAAAAACTCTTTTACAGCACTGCTTCTTAGATATGGAACATTTATGATGTATGTATGAGTTTTTGGAAGTGATTAAATACTAACAATAAGTAAAACACTTGTCTATGATCCTACCCCCACAATTTTATTTTCGGCAAATATGCTTCGGTGGACAACTAGGTATAACTAAATTAAAACGGTAAAAAAGTTCATACATAACATAAGTAGATATAGTGTGGTGTGTTGTGGGAAAGGAATTTGTTTATATTTAATTTTTGACCTTTTTATTGAGATAAGAGGGTTATTTAAAGACGTGAGATCCCTGTTTAGCAAAATTTGATGTCACGTAAATGGACTGTATAATTATAAAAAAGGGCGGTGTTGGTTCGTTGCGGTTAAAAGATTCGTCAAAAAACAAAGATTGTTCGCCTACCTGTAATCCAACAATGTCCAACGTTGTCAAAGCGGGCGAACTGGCGGTGACTATTACGTAATCGGTGATCGATACGGTTTTGCGAGTGCGGTAAGCGATTTTTCCACGAGGAAGGTTCCAAGAGTGGTACCCAATCGCTATGGCTTCTAGGTACTGGCTATTTCTTGAAGACACGCCTGCGTACGCGTGTAAACGAACGTAGGCGGGCGAACAATATAAATAATAAAACGCGAATTTTAAATCGCGAACAAAACTCAAAATGACTCAAAAAATGGTCCTCGATTAGAAGAGGCAACTTAAATAACTAAAGTCTATTAATTCTTAACATCCTGCCCCACCATTTTGTTAAATAGGAATTTAACAAAATTATATAAATGAAAGAAACATACTGAAATTTTATAAGTAAAACTTTCAGTCAAAAAAAAATAGCAATAATGAATAATGTACATGGAAAAATGAAAATAAACAGGAAAATATTTTTTAAGCGTCTGGCAATGGGCATAATTTATTCAAGGGTCGAGTATACCAGCCTTCAGCTGTTTGCACTTCAGCCACACGAGCAATATTGTCACGACCTGGAAAAAGACGCGTTATTCTCGCGAGCTTCCATGACATTGGAGGTAGATTATCTCGCTTTATGAGAACTAGAGCCCCTTCTTTTGCGGGTGCTGAGGGAGTATTCCACTTCAATTTTTGTTGCAACGTATTTAGATACTCATTATGCCACCGAGTCCAAAAATCATGATGCAAACGTGTCAAAAGTTGATAGCGGTCTAAGCGGTTAATATTCAAGTGCGACAGATCAGGATCAGGAATGCAAGTCAGCGGTTCCAAAGTTAGGAAATGACCGGGAGTMAACACTCTGTAATCGTTKGGATCATTACTGAGTGCGCATAAGGGCCTGGAATTCAGTAACGATTCTATTTGTATCAAAACAGTATTAAACTCTTCATAGGTAAGACACTGATCGCCTATAACTCGAGCAAGGTGCGTTTTGACCGATTTAATGCCAGCTTCGAATAGACCTCCAAAATGAGAGGCATGCGGAGGATTAAAGCTCCATTTTATTTGTTCAGATTTAACAGCTTCCGCGAATATTTTCATCAAATATCTGTTAGCTCCGACAAAGTTCGTGGCATTGTCAGATACAATTTCAGTGCATCTTCCTCGACGTGCAATAAAACGACGAAGGGCGCACAAATAATTATCGCTGGACAGGTCGCTTACTAATTCGAGATGAATCGCCTTTGTTGCGAAACACACGAAGATACATATGTATGCTTTATATGATTTTGAACCTCTGACACGTCGTGAAGTTACAAAAAAGGGCCCGCCGAAATCAACACCAACGATGGAAAAAGGCTTTACTTGAGATACGCGGTTTGCAGGTAAGTTACCCATTAATGGTTGAAATGGTAGAGGATTACAACGAAAACATTTATAACATTTAGATAACACCCTTTTTGCTGCTCGACGTGCAGAAAGAATCCAGTAATTTTGTGTTATTAAGTATAATGTGGTTTGTAAACCGGGATGAAGATGTTTAGAGTGTACATACTCAATAATTAAAGAGGTTAAACGAGAATTTTGAGGCAGTAAAATGGGGTGCTTTCTCTCATAATTTAGCAACGAATTTTGAAGTCGGCCGCCAACTCTTAGGACCCCGACCTCGTCTAAAAAGGCACCCAATTTACGAAGCGGTTTTGATACAAGTTTTCCAGCCCGCAATTTTTCAATATCATGGATAAAGTGCTCATTTTGGACATGTTTAATAAAAAGGAGCAAAGCAGCTTGTAAGTCGTGAACAGTGAGAATAGGCGTTCTCTTTATCCTGGGATTTCTTAAATTAAAAATAAAACATTGGACATACGCAAAAACCCTCTGCAGTTTTTGCAAAGAAGAATATTTGTCAATGTAAGAATTCAACATTTCTGAGCTTGTAGTAGCGAGAAGTGCAGTTTTCCGTTGCTCACCCGTTATATGATCATTATTTATATAACGGATGCTTTGCGTGGGCCATTCAGAATGCGGTTTTTGTAAAAATTCTGGACCTGTCCACCAGTTTGTAAACTTTACAAATTCCAGTGGAAGTAAACCCCTTGAAGCAGCGTCTGCTATATTATTTTCTGAGGATACGTGTTGCCAACAGGCTTGCGGTAGATTTTGTTGAATTAATGAAATACGATTTCCTACAAATGGTTTCCACCGGTGAGGGGAAGAGTTCAGCCAGTGTAAAACAATCGTGGAGTCGGTGAATGCAAAAATTTGTTTGAATGTGAATTTTGAATAGTATACTTTAAGAACAAAGTTCATCAATTTTGTGAGTAAAAGAGCACCGCAGAGTTCTATCCTAGGAATAGACAATTGCTTCAAAGGTGCTACTTTGCACTTTGCGCATAGTAATACGACTTGAACAGTGTTTTTAAACACAAAGCGAATATAAACGCATGCGGCATACGCAACAGAAGAACCGTCACAAAATCCACACAGTTCCACGGATTCAAATGCGGGTAAAGAAACATGGCGCGGTATAGAAATGGACGATATATGTGGTAATTGATTGGTATAAATCGTCCAACGTTTAATAATGTCTTTGGGAGGACATTCATCCCAATCTAACTTGACAGACCATAGTTTCTGAATTAATACTTTGGAAACCAAAGTTACAGGGGCTAAAAACCCTAGAGGATCGTAGATGCGCGCGAGCTGAGATAACATATGGCGTTTGTTACATACATGATTATCGACAGCACCAATGGAATAAAGAAAACAATCTTGAGCCGGATCCCACTTTAGGCCCAAGATKTTTATTGTACTTTCAGCACACTCATCGAATGTTAGACATTTTGTATGTAAAATGGATTGTGGCAGTTGAGATAATACCTCTTGATCATTACTCATCCATTTTCTTAATTCGAATCCTCCTTTGAACAATAAAGAAGTAAGATCGCGTTGTAATTGCAAAGCGTCTTGCGGAGTGTCACATCCTGTGACGATATCATCGACATAAATATCGGAAGCTAATACTTCTGCGGCCACAGGAAAAGTTTCACGTTCCTCGTCAGCCAGCTGGAGAAGAGTTCTAAGTGCGAGATATGGCGATGAATTGACGCCGAAGGTAACGGTTTTCAAAAAAATATTCTTGAAGCGGTTGATTTTGAGAAAATCTCCAAAGAATCCTCTGAAAGGTGTAGCAAGAAGGATCGATTAAAATTTGGCGGTACATAGCCTTTATATCAGCGGTCAAAACAACTGAATGCAATCGAAATTTAAGAAGAATAGCAGCAATGTCATTTTGCAACTTAGGCCCAGGCAAAACCATGTCATTGAGTGATTGATTATTAGAATCTTTCGAAGAAGCGTCGAATACTACCCTAACCTGAGTAGTAGACGATTCGGGTTTCAGAACACAGTGATGTGGCAGGTAATATCCGTTAGGATCGAAATAAGTCGCTAACTCCATATGCCCGTGATCTAGATACCCCTGAAGAACGGCACAATATTCTTTGTAAAGAGCAGGCTGTGCATTCAGTCTCCTTTCTAAAGAGAAAAATCTACGTAGAGCGGGTAATTTAGAATTTTCAAATTTAGGATAACGGTTAGTTCGAAATGGTAATGAGACAACAAATCTCCCAGACGGGTTTCTATAAGTTGTGTTCAAAAAATTATGTTCACATTCGGTATCTTCGCTAGACATTAAGTTTAGTTGCGGAACTTCTTCTACGCTCCAAAATTTTTGAAGTGTATTGTTTAATGAATCGCTTGTACATGTAGTAAAATAACAATGATCAGGAGATGAGTTATTTTTATGCTGAATCTCACCCATAAGTACATAACCCAGGGTGGTATTAATGGCGGGGGGTAAATCGCGATTATTGGGTGAAATAGAACCATCCAATAAAATCTTACTAAAAACATTCGCTCCAAGAATCAGATCAACAGCGTGAGTTTTATTAAAATCTGGATCAGCCAGACATAATGCTTTGATGTGTTCCCATTTCTCAACATCGAAGCTAAATGCGGGGAATTTCAGAACAAATATTATCTAATACAATTGCGGGAAATTCGTAAGTGGGATACGTTTTACATCTTGGGTGAATTGTGCAATGAACTTCTCCACTATGCGCCTTAGTTTTCATTCCTCCTAACCCGTAAATATTAACAGAGTACGGTCTGATCTTTAACCCTAAGCGGATCGCTAAATTTCGAGAAATGTAACATGATTCACTTCCTGAATCCAAAATAGCACGAGCGGGAATAAAATAACCAAAACTATTACGTATTCGCAATTCTGCTGTGGAAAGCAGTACATTAGGTTGGGTTGCCTTTCCTAAATGACACAAAGTAGACTCAGCGGAAGTATCTAAAGGTTTATCAGCCGAAATAGAAGTGCGGTTTGGTTTTGCTGAAGAAGCACGTAACTCGTTTCTTTTTTCTCCATTATTAGAAGTATTGAGAAGCAAGTTTGGAGGATTATTATTGTCAGAACGCGGGTAATGTAAAAGTGAGTGATGACGGTACTGACATATTTTACAGCTAGAAGCTGAATTGCAATTCTGAGAGGCGTGTGTGTGACTTAAACAATTCACACAAAGTTTATACTGTTTTACTAAATTGTATCGATCACGTGGAAGTTTATTAAGTAAAACTGGGCAATTGTAAATCAAATGCTCCGTGGTATTACAAAAAACACACGGGCGAGACGGTGTTGCCTTGGATGCAAGCAAGTTATTTGTTTTTCGTGAAAGAATGTGACGAATTAATTGTAGCAGGACTCGTACGAGTTTTTACGCTAGTAGTGAATGAAGTAGAGCCCATACTCATTGTTTCATAAGCAATGCATTGTTTGGAAACAAATTCCTTTAAAGTATCAAAATTAGGCATATCTGTTGAGCCATACTGCAATTCAAACCTGGAAACTAAAGCGGTATCTAATCTTTTAAGAAGCATATGGGTTAAAATAAAGTCCCATTGTTCTGTAGGAAATTGCAAATTTTTAAGAGCGGCAATATTTTCAGTAAAAGTGTCCAAAAGTTTTCGTAATGCGGGCGGGTTTTCCGAAGTTAAGCGCGGAGCGTTTTCTATCTCATTCCAATGGAACGTTGCTAAAATGCGGGTATTAGAATAGCGGTTTTTTAAAGCATTATAGGCTACAAGATAATTAGCAGACGATAGTGTATGACACTGTACTAAATTTTTAGGGGACCTTCTAAAGATGCAAGTAAGTGAGAAAATTTTTCAATGGATGTAAGCTGCGTATTATTGTGAATGAGCGCATCAAAACATCTATAAATGACGTAAAATGTTTAATGTCACCATTGAATTTCGTCAATTTTAATTCTGGAAGTTTCGGGCGCGTAGATCGGAATCAATCTTTGGTATCGATTTCTGTTTCTCAAATAAATCGTTAATAAATTGTTTTAATCGAGAAAAAGTTCTCGTCAAACGTTGCACGAACTTTATCTTCTAGAAGGTATTCATCGTCTGCATCGGCGGATATTACAGAACACACGGTATTATGCAATTTGCTGAAGTTGTCCCTGATGGAATCTATGAATTTATATCTCTGCAAAAACTGTGAATGTTCTGAAACATTTTGTCTAGCAGCTAGAGCCACAGTTAATAATTCATTCAACCGATTAATTTCAGTGGTTCTACACTGTTTAGCCCTTTTCAATTTATCTGCATTTGTTGCCATTATTTGTCACGAAAACTTCGCAGTTTAAATTGAAGGTTGAATGTGTTCCTCGAATACGACGAGAAGTGCAAACAGCTTTGGTGCGCTACTGACTTTTTGCGGAAAGATAAGAACGCGCAAAAACAAGGATCTGCCTGACCGGTTTGATCAGCCAGAAAATGGTAGCGTTGTTAAACTTACTAATATTGATTTTAAAAATGCGGTTTCAAGAAAATGAGTTGTAAATGCTTTAATGCGGTATTTTTTAAATGCGGCTTTCGAAGGACCAAAATTTGATGTCACGTAAATGGACTGTATAATTATAAAAAAGGCGGTGTTGGTTCGTTGCGGTTAAAAGATTCGTCAAAAAACAAAGATTGTTCGCCTACCTGTAATCCAACAATGTCCAACGTTGTCAAAGCGGGCGAACTGGCGGTGACTATTACGTAACGGTGATCGATACGGTTTTGCGAGTGCGGTAAGCGACTTTTCCACGAGGAAGGTTCCATGCGTGGTACCCAATCGCTATGGCTTCTAGGTACTGGCTATTTCTTGAAGACACGCCTGCGTACGCGTGTAAACGAACGTAGGCGGGCGAACAATATAAATACTAAAACGCGAATTTTAAATCGCGAACAAAACTCAAAATGACTCAAAAAATGGTCCTCGATTAGAAGAGGCAACTTAAATAACTAAAGTCTATTAATTCTAACACA